>JAVTVY010044992.1:0-21795 GCA_036873755.1 Hanleya hanleyi
AGAATGGACCAGTGTGAGTCCATGGAACTTTGTCTGTGTGATCTCTGGTTCATGGACACGAAATTGGCCCCGAGAACATGGACATAGATGGATGGACAAGTTTACAATGACACTGCAAGTTGGTATCACTTTGGGTGTATGGAGATTCCAGACCAAACACCTGAGGTCAGAATACACTTGACATGTTGTAAGATAGGATACTGGTGACCTGAAGTTCCACTAAAAGTTGGCCCTGACATGATTCCGTCTGAACTGTAGATCGTTTAACCAGGAATGCATTTGGTATATCACCTTTTGATACCCTTCCTTTTGTGAGGAAATCAAGGGAACCTCCAACTGAACATCACCAGTTCAAAATACCCTATAAAGATCCTGTTACCCGCAACATTTGTATTATAGTTTTTGATCTACGATAGACTGACCACAGTGCATTCAACTGGAAACTGATGAAAAAAAAAAAAGGTTTATGGACACCAGTTATTCAGGCATGTAATATCATGAACAAATACATATATGCATTTAATATTTGATTTTACTATGCACCAAAATTCACATCGTAAATAACATCACAAATTCACAATATATCTCATTTGCAAAATAGACACACATACAATGAAATCTGTAGTTGCCATGGGTATATGTTGACATTCACAGTTTCTGAATCTGTCTAATAACAGTGTGATTTGGGTCTAAATATGAACTACCCTCAAAACCGGTCCATCTTACAAATGATAGCCTCATTCAAGTTTATGCAAGAAAATTAAATACGGCAAAACGTGACCAAGAGACTTGTGAAAAAAAATCATACCAGTTGAAATTTGATACCAATTTGGCCATGAAATGAACACGTGAAATCAGCATTGCAATGGATGCCATGTCACTTTCTTCAGCTTCTTCATATGTGTTGTCAACTTCAGCAATATAAGTGGAGAGCTACATCTGTTACTTGATCAAACTATAAAAGCATGTTTGCATTCTAGCAGGAGGCATTTCGTTTACAATTTATACTCTTGACATGAAAATACTGTTTTTAAGACGGCAGTCTGGCATATCATGAAGAAATTATGTGAAATTAACATTTCTCAAAGGTTAGTCGGGGAACTGGGGTCCTATTCTTTTCTTACCCAGAAAAAAAAACATGGGGCGGTATTCTCCGAAAAATTACATCTCTGTGATGATAAACACTGTCTAACATGTCATAGTAACCTTGATAAGAATTATATATTTATATGCATATAACCAATTCTCATATTCTGACACTTGAGCCATAATCAGGACCCCCATATAAGACCACATGAATTTATATAACCAAAGATGAACATGAAAAATTTGAAAATCAATTTTCCTATTTCTAAGCTTAAACTTACTTACCTTCTTACGCGATTGCCCTATTGTAATATATTACCACAGAATAAAATAGTCCCTGTACTGCCCCAATGCCCATGCGCGAGTACCCAGATCCCACGTGACCGACCACGTCACTTCCTTCTTCCCTATTCAACGCAGAGTGAATAACCCATCAGCGGAGAGGCTGGGCGGGCCATCACAGTATGTGAAGGTAAGTTTAAGCTTAGAAATAGGAAAATTGATTTTCAAATTTTTCATATTTCTTGCGCTGTAAAACTTACCTTCACATACTTTATTGCTAGAATACCATAGCAGGACGGAGAGAATGAGTGGTCGGAAACAAAAGGACCTCGAGCATAAGCGAATGGAAGTACAGGAGTCAGCGATGTAATCAAAGACCATAAATGTATAATAATGACGATATGGTCCTTGATATAATCACCCGGCCTATAGTAACCACAGGCCCAGTGAATAAGCTGACATACACTAGACCCAAAGCCACACTTCCCCCTTTTTTTCACCCTCGGCCAGCTTTGGCCTAGGGGTGTGTAAATCGCTCATCATGTACGGCTGTCCGTCCGTCCGTTACCGCGATATCTACAGAACCGTTTCATGCATGGCAACCAAACTTGTTACATCTATTTATCTTCACGTAAGTCATCTCGGACAATATTTTGCAGAGTTATGCCCCTTTTTACAAATAAAAATCCATTTATGATTTGTTATTGTGATAATTCAGAACTGTTCCATATACAACATCCTAACGTGATACAGTTGTTTCTCTTGACCTGAACTAGATGCCTATCGAAAAGGAGTCGTGTCAGAAAGTATTTTGCAGAGTTATGCCCCTTGTCTAATAAAATCCACTAATTCCTATGTTAAGTTTGCATATAATTTCTATCACATTTATTTATTGATTGGATGACTGATTTATTGATTTATTCTCTTACACAATGCGAAGAATGCCTGCAAATCTGTTTTGAAAATGACACTAGATGCCTATCGAAAATGAGTCGTGTCAGAAAGTATTTTGCAGAGTTATGCCCCTTGTCTAACAAAATCCACTAATTCCTATGTTAAGTTTGCATATTATTTCTATATCATGTTAGTATACTATCACATTTATTTATTGATTGGATGACTGATTTATTGATTTATTCTCTTAGACAATGCGAAGAATGCTTGCAAATCTGTTTTGAAAATGACATACATGTGCCATTTAGTATACATGTACTGTATTTATCTAGCCATGTGTACTGTTGTTTTGGTGAGACATCGATACAGCTCTTTCAGTTTATTCCAGAAACAAATAATTTAAGGGGAGGAAAACTTCTTCTTTTTTTCAAAGAAAGTACACTTACAATACCAGGGGTAAATATTTCTTCCTACAAGCCAATCAATTGGTAGAGACACCCTTACATTATAATAGCTGGGGTTCAGAGCCGAGGGGTTTCGATAGCGCAGCTTCATGTTTAAATTAGGGGAGAGCAAGACAACTTACCAAATTTAAAACCTGGTAAAAACACTAGGGCTCTAGTGCTTGGTAGACGGGTCTGCAACGGACTGGGCAGCCACCAGGGGGCCCAGAGAGTAAATGTCCCGTCGTTGTAGGTAGTGAGATACAAAGGTCATGTGACTCCTCCAGTGGCAGGCCCTCATGATATCGGACACGGATCTATTGGTCCATAGAGGCCAGGAAGCTGCCAAAGCCCTGACCTCATGAGCGGAGACCTTGGTTAAATTAGTTAACTCAGTAGGTTTGTCCGAATAGGAAAACCGAATAGTCTTCGAAAGCCAGGAAGATATAGTATTTTTAGAAATCTCCTGCTTCGATGAGGGCCCAAACGGGATAAATAGGCGCACCCGCCCTGCTCTCTGCTGTTCAACGCGTGCCAAGTAACAGGAGAGAGCTCTGACGGGGCACATGATTCTGTCATCGTCAACACCTGCAGACAAGATGTTGGACAGAGCCTGGATGACGATCTCCCTCGGAAGATTGTCGTAGAGAGATTGGTTCTTAGCAACAAACTCCGGGAGAGTAGATAACGCCACCCAAGTCCACTGAGGGTTATATCTTAAAGACCTAAAGTCCAAGGCATGGATTTCTAATACGCGGGCGGCAGAGGCAAAGGCAATCAGAAATACGGTCTTGTAAGATAAAAACTTCATCTCGCAGGTGCCAATAGGTTCGAAGGGAAGCATAGATGGGCGCCTAGGAACCAGAGCCAAATCCCATTTAGGAAGCTGCGGCGTCGGAGAAGGCCTCTCTACCCGAAAGGAACGAAGGAGGGCAGAGAGGTTGACGTCGAGCGATGGGTTGACACCTGTGGTCAGCTGAAGTACCCTAGAAATAGCGGACCGATAACCGTCGACCGTGGCCGGAACAAGCTGCCTGTCATGGAACAGATACAAAAGGAAGTCCGCTACCTGTTGAACAGTGGCAGAGGTTGGAACAATTCCGCGACTAGAACACCAGGCAGCGAAGATCTTCCACTTGTTCTGGTACACCGCAGTCGTTGATGCTCTGGTGGACCGGACCATCCTTTCGGACGCTTCGACAGAAAATCCCGCCTTAGCGAGCTGATGCTGGAGCACTTGAACGCGGTCAGATGAAACAGACCGGGGTTGGAGTGGTAAAGGCTGGATCTCGGCTGACGAAGCAGGTTCCACCAGAGCGGCAGTAGACGAGGCACGTCTATGAGAAGATCCATCAGGTCTGCAAACCATGGGCGAGTGGGCCACCACGGAGCCACAAGGTAGACCACGCACAGGTGTGCTCGGATCTTCCGGAGGACTTGTGACATGATTGCGGGTGGCGGGTACGCGTACGCAATCATGTCGGACCAGTCCAAAGACAGGGCGTCGACTGCCAGTGCTGCTGGATCCGGAACAGGAGACACATAGACCGGCAGTAGATGGTTCCAACGGGTGGCGAACAGATCTACATTCGGCATCTCCCATATCCGAGACATCTGGGCTAAGATGTCCTCGTGAAGCTGCCACTCGGTCGAGATTATCTGACTTGGCCTGGATAACGTGTCTGCCAATACATTCAGATGACTGGGAATGTGACGAGCTCGCACAGAAATTCCGTTGTTCCAACAAAGGTTGAAGAACTTCTGTGCCTGATCCAGAAGCTGGGGGGAGTGGATCCCCCCCTGCTTGTTTATGTAGGCCAGAACTGTCGTATTGTCGGTCGCTACTAACAAGCTTTGGTGCGTAGGTCCGGAAGGAATCTCTGTATGGAGAGGTGAACAGCTAGAAACTCCAATACATTGATGTGCAACTTCCTCTGGCTGTCGTTCCACAAGCCGGAGATTGACCTCGAACCCAAATGTGCTGCCCATCCTTCCATCGATGCGTCCGTGAACATTTGATGGGACGGCTGAAAAGGTAGGAAGGAGACAGCGAAGGAGACGTTTGACATCCTCTGTCACAGGGACAGATGGACAAAGGTGTCTTTTCGGCCAAAAGTTGTTGAGGTGCATCATCAACGGCCGAAGCTGCAACCGGCCTCGAGGAGTTACATCCTGAGTAGATGTTAACAGGCCGAGAATTGCAGCGAATTGGAGAGCACTCCTGTGCGGTGCCGAAATGAACTCCGGCACTGCCACCTGAATTTTCTTCCAGCGGTCTTCTGGAGGTTTCGCCAGTACCGATAGGGTGTTGTATGAAACTCAAGAGGAAGACTCGAGACTGCGATGGCGTCAACTCTGATTTGCCCTCGTGAGGAAGGTAGCCCAGGGCAACTAGGATCTCCCAAGCAAAGTTGGTGTCCTTGATGAGATCGTTCCTGCACTGATTCCTCAGAAAAGAATCGTCGAGGTAAAAGTGATACTTTAGACCCCGAGACTGGTGAAGACCCATGGGGGCGTGGAAAGTCCGAAAGGGAGCACAAGCAGCTGAAACTTCCGATTGCCGACCAAGAAGCGCAGGTACTTGTGGTGATCCCTGAAAATTGGAACATGCAGGTAGGCGTCCTGGAGGTCCAGTGACGTCATCCAGTCCCCTTGCATAAGAGCCGTACGAATCGAGTGGTATGACTCCATGCGGAAATGAGGAAGCGGGGCCAAGAAGTCCTTGTTCAGACGACGCAGATTGATGATCATGCGCATCTCTGAGGTATTCTTCTTGGGGACCAGGAATACCGGAGAATAAAAGCCCGGGGACATATCGGTTGGAGGAAGTTCGATCACAGCACCCTTCTCTACCAACTTGTCCACAGACTTTTGAATCTCCCTCAGGTACTCCTGTCGCACAGGAATCCGTGACGACATGGGTGACCAAGTCAACGGGGGAGTTGTGGCGAACTCCAGCCGATACCCACGCCGTAAGGTGTTCACCACCCACGGATCTACCCGAATTGCCTCCCAATTCTGCCAAAACCGGGCAAGTCTCCCGCCTACAGGAAGATCCGGCATTGTGCGATCTCGCCATGCAGAAAGAACATCTGCATGGCCCGTGCCCTCATTTCTTGGGGGGTTTAGCGGACTTCCCTTTTCCGCGGCCTCGTTTAAATCGCCCCCCCCCCCTCCTCTCGAATTTCCGCCCGGTTGCTTCGAAGAGGAGGCAGCAAACCTTTTGGGCCCAGAAGTCCCAGAAGAGCTCTCAGTAAAAGCTTTCTTAGACTCCGAGGAAGACGAAGTCGCAGCTGCAGGAGCTGATCACTTCCTCTGAGGCGCAAAATAAGTATGCGTGGTCCTGGCAGCGGACATTTCATTCTGTAATACCGGCAGAATGCCGGCAAACAGAAGTCCTGAGGCGGGGGACTGCTCCCTTAAGGCGGTCCTCACACTGTCCGGGGTGTACGTAGGCAGGGCCTGAGACAATGTGAGGCGCCTAAGGTGCACGAACATGGCTGACAAATAGGCAGATGAGGCCATTAAATCAGCGTCCGCGCGCGCAGCTGCCGTCAGGAAGTCCTTCATCAGGATAACATCTTCAAGCGGAATAGGAACATAACCAGTTGAAGATGTTTCAGCGATGTGATTCAAAATCGATCGGATAGCAAACAGGAACCAATCGAGGTGAGAAGAAATCGCAATCCCCTGTCTAGATGTGTCTTCCAGGATACCCATCTGACGAACAGAAAGAGAAATATCTTTCTTGGGCGGAGTTGCCCCAATAAACTGTTCAAACTCAGCTCGATTATGCCAGGGAGAGCCATGTACTTGGTAGGCCTGGAAAGTAGGCCTCTCCAACGGGAAGGCTCCTTTAGAACGCTTAAATAACGATCTAGGTTGAAGGAGACTCTGCCTCTCATCCTGGGTCCGAGGAAGAGCAAAGGCATCCCGCATACGATCAGCACATTCAATAACGGCTCTGGAAGGCGGGAGAGATGTGCGATGAGTAGGCTCCGGCCGGAGGTCCGACATCGCAGTCACTCTCCTTGGTTCCAAGACTGGCGGAGGGGGCATATCCGGAAACATCTCGTACAAACGAGCCAAAGTCTGAGCATAATTGGCCGTTGACGATTCCGGATCAGTGTCAAAAAGTGAAGCATCTTCTTCCGTTTCCGGCTCAGCATTACTCACTGTCACATTGTGGTCAGTAGTAGGAAACCTAGGCACAAAAGCAGGAGGTGCAGGTATATCCGCTACCGAGAGATCAAGTGGCTGCGTAGCACGGGAAGGAGAAGATGGACGTCTAGATGACACAAGGCGAGGTTGATAGCCAGCCCAGCGCAGTACAGGTGAAGGCGGCGGTGGAGGAGGCATCAACATATCTCTTTGCAGTGCTGCAAAATCAGCTGACAATCTATTCACCCTTTGAGTCAGGTCGGCAGAAATAGTTGTCACTGGAGTCTGGTACTGCCGAACAGAAATAGGAAGAAGTGGAGTACCAGACGCAGCAGTATACTGAGACATCGCCGGCCTAGCTGGGTATCTAGGCAAGTGCGGGTGTGCAACCTTAACTTCACGTCTCGGAATAGGCGCGTGATATGGCATAGAACGCCTCACGTGTCTAGGTGATGGAGACCGGAAGTAAACACCCGATGTACCGGAAGTCAAATGTGACGTCACAAAAGAATGAGAAGGTGAATCATACGGTCGAGCAACAGAAGCCACAGAAGGATATGATGCAAGCCTATATACTGCGGGGCGAACCGGAAGCGGGGAGTACGCAGGAGCAGTATAATAATCAGGCGACCTGTTAATCATCGAAGGCATACCGGAAGTATGCGATGTAACAGTAGCATCACGAGTAGTAGCAAGCCTATAGTAGGCATTAGTTGCCGCCAGAGACGGAGCATGCGCAGATGCAGCAGATCCGTAATACAACGATGATACCTGAGGGTATGAAGATCCCGTATGGTATGATGTTGATGGTTGCATGTAAGCGTCCGATAAAATCGGACGTGACGTAGACTGATAGTCAATACGAGTAGATGCAGAAGTAAAGGTAGCTTGCGCTGTAACAGATGCGGCAGTACCATTACTTGACGACAATACCGGTAAGTATGAAGATACTAGTGGGTAAGACGTATGCATGTAACTATCCACAGAGGCCGGGATAGACGCAGACCGAGAGGCGGGTCCACGATAATCCAGTCCCGATATAGCAGAACGGGGAGGCGCTGACTTTATCAGATGTACAGGCGCTCTCGATAAATTCGGCACGTTCAATAAAGAACGGCGATTGTCTGCATAATCGGACACAGGATTAATACCAATGGACGAGTGTTGTGTATTTATGGGTGCAGCAGTCGTATACCTGTTAGATGGTAACGAATTGCGCTGATTAGTTGTTAAATCGTGTGTAAATGACGAATCCTGAAGGGACATCAGCCAAAAACTCCGAACTTACCAATCTGTAAGGAAGGCCCGATGTCGGAATTGACGTCGTAGTTGAAGGGTCCAAGGTAGCCGTCAAGGTGAAGGTCGTCTGATTTTCGACAAGATGACCGCCATCTTGTTCCCCCAACCCGGCCATAACGATAACAGAATTAGCGGGAGGTGGAGACACATTAACAACAACCGGAGAACTTTCACGAGCTGGATTCGTAACGGACATAACAACCGAGTCCTGTCTCTCCGACTCATTCCTGATAGACTGAGGCGGAGACACAACCAAATTCTCGGCCCCGGTAAAGCCGGGCGGCGGTAAAACTTCCTCAGCATATGAACCGACAAGATATTCTTGAAATACGTTGTCGGGCCACGTTTCACACTCAGAACATTTGGCATACTGGTCGCACCAAACCCCCCGGCACGGTGGACAGGCGGAGTGGGGAAAGTAGTAGGCTTAGACTTAGCACAAACGATGCAGAAGACAGACGACATTTTGATTTTATTAGATTCTCTCCGAATACTCCCTGATACGTGATGAAGACCAGGCCAGTAATCTCACACAGAATCACAGTAAATCCCACGTAATATCGAGGTAAATATCCAAGGTAAACTCCCAAGGTAAATATCCAGGTAAACATGCAGGAATTCCGAGGTAATCCAATGTAGAAGATAACTTTTTTACAGAGACACAAAGAACATCGACTCTCCACGAGTTGCAATGGGAAGAAGGAAGTGACGTGGTCGGTCACGTGGGATCTGGGTACTCGCGCATGGGCATTGGGGCCGTACAGGGACTATTTTATTCTGTGGTAATATATTACAATAGGGCAATCACGTAAGCACACGATAGCAATAAAGTATGTGAAGGTAAGTTTTACAGCGCAAGAAATCCTACCTTTAACATATTGTGTAGATTGACCCTATATTGTCTGATCTGTTTGTCGCATTTGCTTTTGCAATGCAATAACTTACATGAAAGAATAACGGAACCCATAATTACTATCTTTCCAAAAAACCTTGTTGGGTGAACAGATTCTGCCCTGTAATAAATCGGTGTCTTTTAAGGCTTGATGCTCCAAGTTATCTTAGCATGGGTTTTCCCCAAAAACCAGGAAGGGGAAAATTGGATTGGTCAATGGAAAGTTGTACAGTTGCTAACGAGAGTAACCATAGTCAGCCGTCAGTGTGTTAAATCAACTACAACATTCTATGACACAAGTATATCGTAAAACTAACAAAGAAGAATATCTGGAAAATTACAACTTGAACACATTGTTAGGATATTATAAACTCTTCAATTAATAAGAAAATTGGTCTCGTGCAATTTTTATGGCACCATATCATTTTAACCAGACAAATCACAGCTCCCTCTGGTTAACAATATTTACGTAATAAATATGTCAGAAAAATTCTCGATCATGCAACAAAACTGTTGTGATGCCCGTCTCTCCTTCTTGCATATGAATCCCACCAGTGGTGGTCAACTAGATATCCCAAGCTGAATCAATAGTATGGTCGGCGTGGATTGTTCTGGAAAGAAACAAGAAGATCAAGAACTGACATGTGAATCGACACAGAGAATCAATAAGATGAAGAATGTAGATGCAGTCTTTCATTTTTGAAAACGGCAGGAATGCTGTAAATCACACTCCTGAAGGCTTTTAGTATGTAGAGAAGTGTTGTAAGGAGTGCTGTTTTCACTCACCCAGATCAATGTTAGGAGGGTGTCACACTCCTCAACATGAGGCTTCCCCCAAGCAATTGAGAAATATGCCGAGAATTTGCAACATATTATGGCTATACTCACTCACTCCAGTATTGTCCTTTTTAGAGAATATCATCAATTCTGCAGATATAACGGCTACATTCAAGAATATATATATCACAAAATCATATCTAGATTGATACACAAAAAGGGTCAGAACTCTGTAAAAAAAAAAGCTGAGACGAATCATTTGTTGTAGGCTTGTAGAATACAAGTAGATGAATAAGTTTCCAAAATTTGGTAGCTGTATTGAGCACAGTTCTTCAGATATAACTGCTTACATTCAAGCATATCCAAGATTATTACACCCGAAAAGGGGCACAACTCCATAACATAAGGGCCGAGACGATGATTTTTTTTGTACGCTTCTAGAATACATCTAGATAAATAAGTTTTCAAAATTTACCAGCTGTACCGAACATGGATCTGCAGATATAACTTATACATTCAACTACAGATCACAAAATCGGAGATTATTACATCTGAAAGGGCCATAACTCCATATAATATTTTTTTGTAGGCATCTAGAGTACAACTGGATAAAAGTTTCCTCATAATCTGGTAGCTGTACCAAACACAGCTAATTATATACATGAGACAGCACCTAAAAGGTGCAACAACCCCTCAGCCAGACAGTTTTAGTCAGTGTATATTGGTACACAATGAATGGAAAATGCACATGTAAAAACCTGAAAGATTTGGTTGAATGCAGAAGATGCTTTAGCAGTGGCTTGTAAAAGATTACGAGAGATCCTGAAGGATCTTGGCGCCCACCATTGTCCGATAATAGTAAGCTAATGACAAGAGGATCTTTTTCTCCATTGTTACTAAGAACAAACGATTGATCTGTAATTTTGTTTGCAGAATTTTGAATTTGAGCGAAAAAAACTGAAAAACGGACACTGGAAAACACCAAGATATTATCTTTCTAAGTTTCAGGAGTTTCCAAATTTCTAGAAACTGTGCTTGATGTCGGTTGTTATAGTACAAGTGAAATGAGCAAAGTTAGTCTGAAAGTGAATGTCCGGAGGATCCTTCGTCTTCGTTTTGTAGTATTTTTGTTTTTGCATGTGTCATCATTGGGTACTGGAAGCGAAGACAAATCTCTTTGATACTTTGGCATGAGCGATGAAACATACTTAAGATTTTATAAGTAGGAACGAATGCTAATTCTGTTCTGTTTACTGGGCTAGTTTGAGATATCTCTTTTATGAAACCATGCTCGAAAATAGTAAGATGGTACAAAACTTAAAACTGAAGGGATCCGGTCCGTCCAGTAATGTTGAAACTTTGAAAGTATCTGAATCCTGATTATCTCCCTTGGATCGAAACGCAGTAGTCTACAGTTGTCAAGTTGTGACATTGTGTCACAAGAGTGATGTCCCTTTGTGTAGCCAACCCGTCGGCAGATGAAACGGTGGGGCAGTTCACTTGCAATGGCATGGACTAAAGTAAACTGATTTAAAATTTGAAGAAATACATTTTAATTCAGAATCATTTGAACTTCTTGATATAGAATGTGAAGGTATGGATATTCTCTATAGTCAATATATAGAATATGCCCCACTATTTGATCCGCCGACTCTTGCGATGCAATGTCACAACTCGGGGGAATACCGTATTAATTTATAGGGTAACTTGGATTTTTGAATCGGACCAAAAAAAGGTATCTTGCACAGCTAGGCCTGTGTACCAAATTTCAGAAAGATCCATGAAGTAGTTCGTGAGAATTCACGATAACAATGTTTCAAGAGGAAAATCGAGATGGCCACCTGGAGGCCATAATGGATTTTCGAATCAGATCAAGAAAGGTATCTTGCACAACTGGACCACAAGGGGAACCTGTGTATCAAATTTGAGAAAGATCCAGTCAGTACTTCCTGAGAAATCACGATAAAGTTTCATGGGGAAATCCAAGATGGTGGCCTGGTGGCCATATTGGGTTTTCGAATCCGCACAAGAGGAACCTGTGTACCAAATTTGAGAAAGATCCATGCAGCACTTCCTGAGAAATGACGATAAAGTCACATGGGAAAATCTAAGATGGCCGCGTGGTGGCCAATTGGATTTTCGAATCAGAACAGAAAAGGTATCTTGCAAAACTAAACACCAAGGGAAACTTGTGTACCAAATTTGAGAAAGATCTACGTAGTAGTTCCTGAGAAATCGCAATAACAAAGTTTCAAGGGGAAATCCAAGATGGCCACCTAGTGGCCATATTGGATTTTGGAATCGGACCAGAGAATGTATCTTGCACAACTGGACCACAAGGGGAACCCGTGTACCAAATTTGACAAAGATCCATGCAGTAGTTCCTGAGAAATCACGATAACAAATTTCATGGGGAAATTCAAAATGGCCGCCTGGTGGCCATATTGGATTTTTGAATCGGACCAAAAAATGTATCTTGCACAACTGGACCACAAGGGGAACCTGTGTACCAAATTTGACAAAGATCCATGTAGTAGTTGCGGAAAAATCACGATAACAGTTTCATGGGAAAATCCAAGATAGCCACCTGGTTATCGGACCGAAAAAAGGTATCTTGCACAACTAGACCCCAAGAGGAACCTGTGTACTAAATTTGAGAAAGATCCATGCAGTACTTCCTGAGAAATCACGATAACAAAGTTTCATGAGAAAATCCAAGATGGCTGCCTGGTGGCCATATTGGATTTTCGAACCGGACAAGAAAAGGTATCTTTTGCACATCTAGACCCCAAGGGGAACCTGTGTACTAAATTTGAGAAAGATCCATGCAGTACTTCCTGAGAAATCACGATAAAGTTTCATGGGGAAATCCAAGACGGCTGCCTGGTGGCCATATTGGATTTTCGAACCGGACCAGAAAAGGTATCTTGGACAACTAGACCCCAAGGGGAACCTGTGTACCAGATTTGAGAAAGATTCATGCAGTAGTTCCGGAGAAATCACGATAACAAAGTTTCATGGGAAAATCCAAGATGGCTGCCTGGTGGCCATATTGGATTTTCGAACCGGACCAGAAAAGGTATCTTGGACAACTAGACCCCAAGGGGAACCTCGAGAAATCGCGATAACAAAAATTGCTTACGGACGGACGACTGACTGACGGACGACTGATGACGGACCACGGACAAAGTGTGGGATGTTGGATGAATTGGAGAACTATAATAAATAATTTGACATATCACGTGCGAAAAATATGGAGAAGGAACAAAAATATTCTGAACAAAAACAGAAGGCTTCAAGCCATTCTTGCTTTGAACCCTAATAACAATCTGAACAATAATAAAAGTCTTCCGATTTTCAGTGAGAGCCAAGTAATATAGAGTTTTGATAGGAATACGAAGCTGCGCATCTAAAACCCCTCGGCTCTGGGAGCCAGCCATTCACAATCTATCCAATTTGAACCATACATGTACATGTACTACTTTGAAAATATCAGGAACATCCAAGCAGTCAAGTGACAAATATACAGATTATCAAAAAACTTGCAATCAGAAATGGCCGCAAAGTTTTCCGTCCAATCAGAGAAACCGGCAGTCATTACTTGTCCCTTGATGTATCTATGATGTATACCAAGCATACTAAACACTTGAACAGTATCAAAGGATATATCTATCATCAATGATTTTACATAAATTGAAAACGACTGTCAAAGTTTCCATCCAATCAGAGAAAACGGTTCTGTCATTCATTTTTAGTCTCTTGATGTACTGATGATGCATACAAAGTCTTGCACCAAACACTTGAACAGTACCAGAGGTATAGAGTTTGGATAAATTAAAGATGGCAATAAAGTTTTCCACCTAATCAGAGAAATTGGTTGTCATTAATTGTAAGTCTCTTGATGCATCGATGATTTGTAGTTTCATATGAAGCACTAAAATGGTTATCAGATATAGATCATTAATGATTTTGCATAAATTAAAATGGCCGCCAAGATTTCCGTCCAATCAGAGAAACCAGTTCTGTCATTCATCATAAGTGTCTTGATGCAATGATGAGGTATATCAAATTTTACAATGAGCACTTGAACGGTATCACAGATAGAGATCATTAATGATTTTGCACAAATTAAAGATGGCTGCCTATCCTTCCCTTAATTCAGAGGAACTGATGTGGTTATTCATAGCGAGTCTCTTGATACATTGATACAGTATACCAAGTTTCATATAGAACACTTAAATGGTATCACAGATATACATCATTAAAAATTTTGCATAAATTAAAGATGGCTGCCAAGATTTCCGCCCAATCAGAGAAACCAGTTCTGTCATTCATCATAAGTATCTTGATGCATTCATGGTGTTTACCAAATTGTACATCGAGCACTTGAACGGTATCAGAGACAGAGATCATTAATGATTTTGCATAAATTAAACATGGCCGGTCATCCTTCCCGCCTCTCAGAAGAACTGATGTGGTTATTCATTGCAAGTCTCTTGATACATCGATGCTGTATACCAAGTTTCGTATAGAACACTTCAATGGTATCAGAGAAATACATCATTAAAGATTCTGCATAAATTAAAAATGGCCGCCAAGGCTTTCACCCAATCAGGGAAACTGGTTTGGTCATTCCTTTACAGTTTCTTGATGTATCGATATTCTATACCAAGTTTCACACTGAACAGCGAAATGGTTTCCGAGATACACAAGATTCATGGTTTCGCATAAATTTAAGATGGCCGCCAAAGCTTCCACCAAATTGGGTCCAGATTCAATAGGGTTCTGGATCACGAGCATATGGATGTGCATGGCAAGTTGTATCGATAATCTATACCGAGTTTCACACTGAACAGTGAAATGGTTTCCGAGATACACAAGATTCATGGTTTCGCATAAATTTAAGATGGCCGCCAAAGTTTCCACCAAATCGGGTCCAGATTCAATAGGGTTCTGGATCACGAGCACATGGATGTGCACGGCAAGTTTGGTGTGCCTAGGGTATGTCGTTCTAAAGATATCTTGGTAACGAGAAAGCTGTGACAGTTTCGCATAAATTAAAAATGGCCGCCAAAGTTTCCAACCAATCGGGTCCAAATTCGATAGGCTTGTGGCTGATCACCCAACAATCCTGTATACCAAACTTGAAGTCTCCAGACGCAACAGTTTGGCTTCTAGACCAGTCACAAGAATTGTTGACGACTGACGACCGGACGACCGACCGGACGTACTTGCCGACGACAAGACCCCACAGCCTAATAGGCTGAGGGGTAAAAACTGGTTACATTCAAGTATTTATCACAAAATCAGAGATAACTGCACAAGAAAAGGGGCATAACTCTGTAAATAAGGGTCGAGGCAAGTCATTTTTTGCTGGCTTCTAAAATACAACAATATAAATAAGTTTCCAAAATATAGTAGCTACATCTAACACAGTTCAACAGATATAGTTGGTTACATTCAAGCACATAGAACAGAAAATAATATATCTGTAAAGGGGCATAACTCTGTAAAATATGGGCCGAGGGGAGCCACTTTCGATAGGCGTCTGACTCAGCACTAGATAAATAAGTGTTTAAAATTTAGTGGTTGTGTCTCAAGCGGTTTTGCCTAGAATGCGGTAAATGACGGACGGACAGATGGATGTACATGGCGACGACAATACCCCAAGGCCAAAATGGCCGAGGGGTAAAAATGAATGACTGTAGATGATTGAAAGTGTGGAATATATTCTTTTGATACCAAAGGACCCAAAGGAAAGTGTCTCTTTTTTTTCTTTCTTTTTTTTTCTTCTTTTTGCATGTAAAGTCTGTAAATTTTAGTTAGTCATCTAATTTGGAGCTTGTCAAAAATCAATAGTTAACTCTGCATGAATTTTCTTTTTTGCAGAGTGTCGAACAAACTGAACTCTACAAAATGACTACCATTTCTCCTTGATAGCAATTATATATCATGCTTGAAATAGCTTTGTAATTCTCTCCATATAAAACTCCAGTACAGTTGTTTCATGCACCGGGCCTCCGCCACATAGGGAGACGCCACAAAGTCTCAATTCACCCTCTGAATTTTTAAGTTTATAAAAACACTTGTATGGGTTGAACCTAACCTAACCTAACCTAACACGATCTAGCATGGCAGTGACACAATCTTTTAAGGCAGAATGGAAGATAAATTAACCATGGCTTGATTAGATGTTTTGTGAACAGTACGACAGGAGTAAAGGATGATTTTGACTGGGAACCATTCTCACTTTTCTCCGTTTAAACTCCCCCCAGAGGAGTGACAGGTTTGATTTTGCAGACTAAGGGCGATTGAGAAATTCGTTTGTGACTTGATCAACAAACCTAAAAAAAAAAACTTTAAAAAAAAACCCATCACTTTGTCTTTCAACAACTTTTGTCCTGACCACGATGAAAATGTCCGGCAACTATTTTGATGATTTTGAATATTTCTACCCCTGATAAGAGTATTATGCAGCTGTAAATCAACCTATTATGGTCGCAGGACAATACATGGCCGGGCTATAAGGATGACTTTATATGGTCATAGACTCACCAGAGGGTTGGGTCTGAACCTGTATGCTAACATCATCCGCTTCCTGAAAGCATCGTATTCGTTGTCCTCCTTGGAGAGGGTGTCTGGTTTCTCTATACCCAGACCACGCCCATCCACTGCTGTCTGTCCCCTGATAATATACAAATACTTCAGTTTACAACGCTAGTATAGAAGTAACATAACTGAACTATGTCAATCTTAATTAGTCATCAACTTAATGTTAGTAAAGAATCAATGGTTGGCTCAATATAAATTGCCATTTTTTACCCTAGAAACAGTGATAACATGAGGCACCAGAGGTGCTAGAACCCCTCAGCTCTGTAATATTCTGGAAAAATTATCAGTTATATCACGAGTGTGTGTACATGTGGCAGAGCAGTGTGATCAACAGCTTATTGAGCTGCCTCACTAAATGCCATATTGTACATGTAAGCAGCGTTTTGTTCGTTTTTTTTTTACATTTTTGCTTCTAAGCGCCCAGAACTATATTTTATAGTAGACGACTGGTTTGTTTAACACTTGACAATTCAGCTTTCCATTAAAGTCTATTATCGTAATTGTCGCCAACCAACGTTTTGAATCTCCAATTATAAAGACAAACAACAGAGCAGAAGGACGATGGATGCAAGCTACTTTATTCAGAACAGAAACCCAACTATTAAGGCAAGGTTTACTGATAATTTTATCCACACAGGCCACTAAAAATCCTCCCTCCCCACCCAGATTTATTTAAAAAAATGATGCTAAAAAAGGATTTTTTTTTTAACCAACCAGCCTAAAGCTTTGCTTATAGTTTCTGCCACCCCCCACCCCCTTGAGCCCGACGAAGTCCAAGTATGGCTATAGGGTTCCATCAAATATATTTGAAATTTCCTTTGGAAGGTAGTTTCAGTTAGCTTTTATCAAACAGAATAGCTTTGGGACGTTTGAAGAAGTCGGAACCAAAATGATCACGCACGTGGTCGTTGTTGCTGTAAATTGCGCCTGTCGCACTTTCGTTATCAAGTTCGATTTAGAGATTTAATTCTCCTTCCGCAAAAACGTCTCATAATTCGTTTATACTTTATATCTGAAGATATAACCCCTAGCAAGTAAGTCACTAGTTCAATTTAATATGTCACATCAAGAAAACAGACGTACGTCACCTCAAAGTACCGGTAAAGATTTCTGTTCGTCATGAAATGAAAAATGGCGCCTTTTTTCGGCGCGAATATAGATACTTGCGAGATTGATTTCTCGTTTAACAGTCACGTCTATAATTCGTTAATACTTTCAATCTAGAGATACAGGCCATGGCGAGTAACTGGTTATTTCGAAGGCGTGAGACAAAGAAAATGAACTACGTCACCTCGGCGAATTTCCGTGGTTCCGGCTGCTGCATCGGCTGCTGGTTGTCACATAAATAAATGAAGTCTGCAATAGGGGTTTTAGCGCGTATGGATACCTGAACTTGCTACTTATACTATAAAGGTTATCAAGACGTGAAAGTGATGAAAATTGCACATCAAGCAATTCCTATAATTAATATCATCACCAACCTTACTTAACCTGAAAAAAACTTGTGGAGTCTACTTTGGACTACCTTGGACTACATTAGCAGGCGGATCAATCCTTGAGAAAAAAATTACGGGTTGGCCATGCATGGGTTATGTCCCCTTGTATTTCGTGGAGAGCATTGATCATTCGGAAAAAAAAGAAGGATAATTTGGTATTCAGGGACAAAGCGGGCAATATTCCGTTGATATTTTGAAAGCAGAATGGAGAGAAAAGACTGATGAAAAGGGAAACATATGAAACGGGCTGTAGAACTACCTTCAATTATTCTTGGAGCAGTTTTCATTCGGGTTGTCTCGGGTACCTTATTCAGCAAAGACCATTCCATTACCCGAGGGTTCCCGATTGTCAGTAGAATTTGACCAAAGCATAATCCATAAAACTTGTTATTTTAAAAAAAATTTATAAAATGATTCCACTATATCAATAACCCAAAAGATACAAAAGGCACACCTACAAAATACATTCTGTACTGGATAGAAGTTTTGAGCACCTGCCTTCAGTAGTTTTCAAGATATGGAGTGTTAACGAAAATGGTATGGACGGACAGACGGACGGACCCACAACAATACCCCTATGCCCATTCGGGCTGAGGGGTAATACGGTTTGTATATTAGCCACTGCAATAGTTCGATGGGCTGCATGCCCGACATAATCTTGCCATTTCTAAACAGGCGGTGCATGCAAAAACAACTGATGTCACCTAATGCACTTGCGTCCAGTTGTCCTATTGTCATACATGTAACATTAATATTATGATGAGATAAAATGATGATGGCATATCCAAAATCAAGGGTGTGAAGCAGTACTTTCCCTGATTCATTTGTGTTTGTTTTTATTGGACGGTTAGCGAGAGATACATTCAGCAAAAATGTAAGGTAAAACCAATTGCCGAGACTATTAGGCATAGACAGTATCACAATACTTTATCCCAGGATCACCACAGTCAACAAGCTCGTCAACTATAGTGAGAACACGAGTAAGCAACATATCAGTGAAGGAGGGGCTTACTTGTTGACTGGTGCCTTGATGCCCTGTCCCTCAGAACCAAGCCCCTCCCCTTCCTGCCAGCCTAGCTTCTGTAACATCTTGTAACCAATGTTCTCACATGTCAGCTTGAAATCCTTATAGTCAGATAAGTCCGGTTCCCTCCCCTCCTTCAAAGCCTAAAATACATCAATGACAATTAGTACATGTGTCTATTCTTAAATACACAATCCATCAACCCTGAAACAGATGCATCTTTACCAACTCTAAAACATGCATGTATCAACTCCAAAAACACACATGTATAAACTCCAAAACACACATGTATAAACTTCAAAACAGATGTATCAAACTCCAAAACACACATGTATCAACTCCAAAACACACAATGTATAAACTCCAAAACAGATGTATCAAACTCCAAAACACACATGTATCAACTCCAAAAACACATGTATCAACTCCAAAACACACATTTATCAACTCCAAAACACACATGTATCAACTCCAAAAACATACATTTATCAACACCAAAAACGCACATGTGTAAACTCCAAAACACAAATGTATAAACTCCAAAACACACATGCAGTGGTTCCCCCAGAATACATTGCACTGGACAGGATCTGGTCAAGTTCACAAGATGAGAAAAATGTAAATACTACTTCGACACATATCTGCTCTGAAAATATATTCCATCCAGTATGCGAAAACATGAAAATAGTGACAAATGCCAATTTCACGGGAAAGGGCACGACTGCGAGAGTGTTGAAGATTGAGGTTTGCACAATCCCGAACCAGAACCTGTCCAGCGAGAGCGGAATGAGTGAGTAACCCCTGCTCCCCAAATACCTAATTACATGTATCAAGGATGAGTGAGTGAATAGGATTTAACGTTGCTTTCAACAATATTTCAGTCATATCGCAACGAACCAATTAAGCACCACCCAGCCAAGTTGCGTTCCTGCTTCTTCAAAGAAGAAATCTTTGAAGCAGCATGGAACCAGACACCCTATAAAACACTGAGGACAGCACAATTACATGTAGCAACTCCAGAACACATGTACAATTACCAAATCTGAACACACACATCAATTCTGAAACACCAGTGCTGCTGCATCTTGCCCAACTTCAAAACACGCAAGTATAAACTCTAAAAAACATGCACCTTTACCAACTCTGAAACAACTGTACTAACTCCAGAAGCAGATGTATACAAATACACAGTATCACATGTATCAAAACGAGAATGAAAAATATGAACTTGAATGTCGCACATTCATTACATTATCTTGAGTATATGGAGAGTGACCCATTCTGAATTCTGCCCACCTCTAACATTAATGAGCGATTGCTGGGATAGAATAAACAGGTTGGGGAAATGAGGGCTCTCCAATTTTGGAGGTAACAAAGTTGGTATTCTTGAATGACTTCAAAAATATTAACAAATTTGCATTTTTTGTTCAATGGTGCATAAATTTATATATAGTTACATATGTTAACACATTTTTGCCATTGCTATGATTTAGTTTTCTTGTCTGTACATGCTGAAATAGCAATTTGAAAAAACAAGACCACTTTCTATCCCCTGAAATGGATGTGCAACAATTTTTTCAAAGCACATAACCTGTGAAAATATATAGGATGCATGTGCCATTCACAAAAAACTGTGAGTTTATTCATATTTTTTTAGTTATTCAAGAAAAACGACTTTGTTGCCTCCAAAATTGGAGAGCCCTCATTTCCCCGACCTGATAAACCAGCTGGTTCCTGTGTGTAATCCCAGCGAGCAGGTTGGTGAAGTATATGTTGTGAAATGAACCGAAACAAAAATTGTCAAATTATCGTGTTAATGGAAAAATGTGAGACACACACACACATACATAGACAGTGATTCTGTATCCCAGACCGGTGTCCAGCGGGGGATAACTATCATATACCTTGTATGTTTCCATAAACTTGTCCAGTTCATCGGGCGGAAGGAAATCTCCAATGAAATGTTTCCCACGATTAGCATCTGTCAACTGGTCTGCCCAATCTGTTACACAAGTAATAGAAAAATTATATGTCATCATGTTACATTTTACAGAAAAGCAGGCCTGCAAGTGGCTCACAGTAAAAATATAGGAGGAAATTTGCAAAAATATAGGAATTTTTTGAATAAAATATAGGAAAATGCAGGAAATAAAGGAGTGTAAGACAGGTCTGTACTACATTGCATGTTCCAAACTTGGTAGTTTTCTGGTGTTTAATCAAATTACTTTCACTGAATGTGGTCATAGTGGTGGTCTTTTCAGGTGACCGGTTCTGTTGTTAGGACAGCATAGAGAGATTGAAATGTTTTCATATTTGCCGAGGGAAGCGTGGCGAAAAAAAATTTCTGAAATGAATTTCCTCATGTCAGTTTGACTCATTACAGAGCATTGATGAAAGCTTTCATGAGAAAGTTTTGAGTAAAATATAGGAAAACATGGATTGCAGGCAAGCACCTAAAAGGTGCGTGGACCCCTCAGCCTGTTTTTTTTAGTCAAGTAGGATCAGGGCTGCATCTAGAGCCAATTTAGTTTCGAAAAACATATGGGCGCCCAAAACTCAAATGAAACAAAAAACGAAAGTGTTGTTGTTCAATTTGAAAGGATTTCTGAAGGAAATAATCCTAGAACAAGAGCCCAAGGGGCTTCAATATACGCCCGTATATCTGGAATTACATTGGTTCACATTTCAAGATTGTTTAATAGCCTTGATTCCAATTGATCTAGCAATCCGGAGAAAGGTCTACAATTTTTTGCTTATGAGAATGTAACATATATCACATCTTACATTGAATGATAAACTAAAATGAGCTTAACTCTTGGTAACTGGTTG
>JAVTVY010044993.1:0-21490 GCA_036873755.1 Hanleya hanleyi
AGCCTACAGCGAGTGCATCAACGTCATATTGCCGATACGTTGAGACGACAAAGTGCACAACAAGACCAAGAGGTAACGGCGGCTATGGATGAAGATAATAATGATGACACGGACGAAGAAGAACTGCCCACCGTAGAGTGGTTAAACTGTAACAGACCACCAGGAAATACAGCGGCTACCCAAACGCCAATTATAAGAACACCGGAAACAGAGACGCCAGCTACAACATTACCACCTGAACAACAACAACAACAACAACAATGCTCTTGGGCCGAGGTAACCCGTCTCAACGACCAGGTGTCCCGCCTAAACGACCAGGTGACCTCGGCAAACGAACAGATTAACGAAATGAGAGAAGACATGGGTCAAATGGACAGAGTCAAGGTTCAACTACAAAAAGACCTGCATAAAGAACTAAGTAAAGCCAACTGCAGTGTGTGTACAAACGAGGAAACAGAGTACGCCCTATTTCCGTGCGGACATTTATGCGTATGCGAAGAATGCTGGGTGACACTAACGTGTACAGGGGATGAGTGCCACTGCAATGAAACCGACGAACAGCATTTTAAAATAAAGTGTCCCGTCTGCAGGAGGCAGGTAGCCGGAGTGAAGAAAATCTACCGCTCCTAAAAAAACAAGTGTGGTAACACTTTCCAACGGCCCTTTTCAGGGCCACCCCATTCCTCCGAAAGAGGAACTTCTAACTGAGCACAAAAAATATAACATCAGCTCCCCCACTAAATGAACACTAACACTCATTTTTTTTTTTGAAATTTTTTTTGAAATTTTTTTTATTTAACACAATAGAATGAAACAAACATGTTTATCTGAATGTTTTCAACTTGAAAAAATGTTCAATATTTATACAACAACAACACTAACACAATAAAATGAACGTGTTTACAACAGTGAAACTGGAAGTATTGAATTTTAATATAATTATACGCTATCAATGGCGCTTCAATGAACGTGTAGGAATAGAGTAAAATGTGTGAAAATGGTTTCATGAAAATGTTCAATAGTTCGTCTTCACCACAGTGAAAAAAGTGTTGAATTTTATAATAATACGCTATCAATGGCACTTCAATTAACGTGTAGGAATAAGGTCAATGTGTGAAATGTTTTTTCATGAAAAGGTTCAATAGTTCCGTTTTCACCACAATGATCAGCGCGTATTAGGGAACGGTACTACTGTCCAGTTACGCAACAAGACTTACTTGAACTCATCATCGTTTTTCCGTCCCTGGTGTACATAGATGTAGGTAGTAATCTCTTCACGTGGAATGGTAGGAGGGCAGGCAGCTTCCAATGCCACGGCAATTTGCTCCTCGGTGACAACCTGTAATGCTTCAGTGATCAGCGCGTATGAGGGTACACTAATGTCCATACACGTATGCATTATTATGGGACTGTTGTTGAAACACCCTGCACAGGCTTCGATACGCAGTTGTCGAATGCGAGGCCTGACCAGAGCCATAACTGTGTCAATGTACTTCAGATAAATAGTGTGAGACACCTGGTAATTCAAAGCTTTACGAATTGCAGCTGTCACACTCTGCAACTTGCGCCACGCCGCTATTTTCAAAGTGACACCCTGAGGACAAGGAGCAAGCTGTTGTGTATCGGCCGTCATTTTCCATTTACGGATATGCAGCAGGAGGTCGTCGTTGAAATAACCAACACTCACATAGATGTCTTCACCTAGAGAAAATTTCACTTCGTTACCCGCCTGTTCGCCAATCACTGCGTCGACGGCATAATAAACGGTCTCCAGTCTTTGCCAGCACTGCGAAGACAAGGCAATACGCCTAGCGGGTCTGTCCATATAGGCCAGTACATTAAAATGTACTTGTGCGTCTTTCACACTGACAGTCAAATAAGCTGAAAGCTGCCATATATCCGTGTGGGCCGACTCATAGGCCTGCTGGATAATGTTATTAATGGACTGCACAGACATAGGAAGTTGCACCTGGTCTTCTTCTTTTTCTTGTTCTCCTTGTTCTTCTTCATTTTGTTCATCCATGGACTCAGGCACTGGCTGGAGAACGGGTTCAGGTATTTCTAAAGGGGTTAGGACCGCTTGGCACGTGCACCGCGTTTGGCTGGTACACCACACTCTGGGTCCGTACGTTTGCTAGCTGTACGCTGTTCGGTAGTATCCATAACTAAGATACCCTCTTCTACTACAAGGGGAATTTCAAGTAGATCAGCCAATTCTACATTTTCCGTCTTCTTCAGTGCATGCACGAACGCTAGAAATGCATAGGGACCACGACGCACTAGAGCATCGATCAGAGCTCGGTTTTGTTCTGAAGGAGTGAGTTTCCGCGCCATGATATCTTCCACATGCTGTTTTAGCAGTATTTTATCAACCATAAGCAAATCACATATTGCATCCGCATGCTGCATCTCATCAATCAGGCGAACACGGTTCTTTCGAAGGATGACTAGGTCGGCTGAATTCATATTGACTATGGGCTCAGGCTGGTGAAGAACTGCTACCGTGTAAAAGTCTGGTGAATTTGCACTGGTAAAATGGAATAAAATACACGCAGGATCCACAACTCATACAAAGTAGGCAAGCAGAATGACTGGCTGGCTGGCTGGCTGGCTGATGGCTGGCTGGATGGTTACAGGTCAGGCAGGAACGGGTCAGGCAGGAGCTGGAACTGGTCAGGCAGGCAGGCAGGCAGGCAAATCAGGTCAGTGGTGAAAAAACTTCCCAAAGTAGTCCAATGATTATAACCCATTCACTAAAAATCACCTACTTTTATATGTTTTTCAGCCCATTCCCGAACATTCACGAACCAACTCCGACATCTTGCTTTACAACAGGGCCCACAGCCACCATTTTGCTTTACAACAGGGCCGACAACCGCCATCTTGCTTTACAACAGGACCGACAGCCGACATCTTGCTTTCCACCCTTCGCGAACAGGCCCGAACAGGCCCGAACACACCCGAACATCTCCGAACATCTCCGAACCACACCGAACATAACCGAACATCACCGAACCACGCCGCCATCTTGCTTTACAACAGGGCCGACACCCACCATCTTGCTTTACAACAGGGACGACACCTCAACCAATCAAATTCACCCTCACACTTACAATTCAACCAATCAAAAGCCTCGTTACAAACCATACAGTTGTGACGTCATAGTTACATCCGGGTGAAAGTTAACTTTAATTGCTCTTTATACACTACTATTGTCCATTGTATAAGCTGTTTTGGTCGATTTGCTTATTCCCCTAACTTATTATTATTGTTGTTATATCTTAAATACCCTTTTATTAGTTTCGTTTTGTTTATTTGTAATCTTATGCATGTGAATTATGTCGCCAAGACCACCGTGACCATTTGTGTACAACACACATGCATAAATAGAACCGCAATCATATTAAATTTAATAAACGATGCTTTGATAAACTGCTGAAAGCAGTGAAACTAGTTAGCGAAATCAATCAGTCCGAGTTTGTCATGACTTTTTTCTAGTACTATATTTACCATACACAAAGGCAGTTTATACTGTGATCATTTAGTCTATATATATATATATTCGCATTTATGATTCCATCGTATTACGGCCCTGATGACAGGTTTGAGGTATACTTTCCTGGAGTTTGACAAATTATTTTGTGTGTTTGGTATAGAGATAATCAAATGTGTAAACCAAGGCGTTGTTCGATAAACTCAAACAGTAGGAAACCTTCCACATATTAACGAATCTAAGTAATTGTCTGTAAATAAGTCACTTCAGTGTCATCTTTCAGTTGACTAAAATCGATATCTACCTATATAAAACGTGATCTGTCAAGGGCGAAACGATGAGTCATCGAAGTCAAACATAGATCGCGAGTGAATATCACCCCTTGCTGAAGACACACCTTCGAAACTAAAGAACGAACAAAAATCCATAAAGCTAAATAATCATTGCCCCTAAGCTTCGAATTTCGCTGATATGCAGATTATATTCTATACAGAGCCTTTATCATTATCTTTGCTTAGCTATATCTCGAATAACTCTCAGCAATATCAGAAATCTGGTCTGAGAAATTAAGAAATAATTCCTTGTTTACTGTGGTAAAACACCTAGAATATAGATCGGACTGCAATAGGATGAGTCTAAGTTTGGACCTATTCTAGGTATTTTACCACAGTAAACAAGGAATTATTTTTATTCTATCATACTGAAAACAGCACAATGTGGAGATGTGTCCTGAAAAGAAAGATGTTCTCGTGTATTTAAAACTGGATTACCACCACTATATCCGACAAAAAAAATGCTTTGGCCCGCTAATTAATCGAAGCAAGCAACATCCGCAAGTCGCGGGCCTGAAATCGACACGACTGTCCAAGTCCACAGAATGACAGCAATATGGGTGTGCTAAAACGCCATTGACGATCAAAATGATGCAACAGTGACCCTTGGTTTTCCAATACATGTTTTTGGTTTTACAATACATGTACGTTTTGTAACTTGCGTCTCATTCCGCTTAAACCGAAGCTAGGGGCCGTATGAACCTATGTATTTTAAGATCCTCATAATGTTCATATGAACAGGCGCAATCAAAGCGTGACTGAGATACATCATACTCTAGATAACGACTTTACAACGTATATCATATGGATTAAGAATTCTAATCAGCGATACGGGTTTGATATTTTTGGAACATCACGTTGTCTTGCTGGCATCATTGAAAACTGTTGACCGATTCTCTCTTGCAGAAAATTAACTTAATTGTATGTATACTAACATTTATCCTTTTAATTTGGTGCTAATGTTATTAAATGAATTAGATCTTTGTATTAAGGACGCGGAAATTCTTTAAATGACGAGGGCTGAATGTTGAATGACGGACAAGACCCTTGTATGATAATCTTACCTTGACGAGACACGCATTGACATCGACTTTTATCTCTGAACAGTTATGTCTTTCAACTTTGTTTTACACATGATGAGACAGCGCTCGGAGAAATTATATCGCATCTGGCACCGTTTGCTTCCGCAGCGCCGATGGGCGAGAACAGTTAGCCTGCAATCATCGGTGAGCGCTTCCGAAAATTAAATGCAAAATTTTTCGTCTCGCTTCATTGTAACATTCAGCGGTTGTTTTGAAAAATAAAATTTAGCTGAATTATTCAACAATGCGCGGAGAAAACAGGTCATTTCTGGGAGCAGTCTTTTAAACAGAGAGACAATTTACTGCCGTACAGAGTGCATCCATGCAAAACAATGCCTGCACTGCATAATGCATACATACTCCCTCTGCTGACATTTTTTTAGCTATCTGCATGTATGTGAAGAGAAACCGAAGATTTCTACTGTTTACAAGACAGTATCACTGGTTTGGTCAATAGTATGTACCTAAACTAGTTTGAAATTTTCTCAGTTTCTTTGAAATGATGCCTTTCTTCCGAAGCGTGAAATTGGATTAATTCTGTTGGGTTTCACTCGCGTGTTGGCCTATTTTCCTAGCGGCATTCGATCATGCACTGATGTAGCATGTTTTCTGTGTCGACATATGGGGTCTCTATACATAACCCGATGCTTTATATAACAAGCGCTGGATGAGAGCAAAGACCTCCGTCGAGGCAACAGGGTCCGTAGCGTAATACATCACTGAATAACATACGGCCGGATGCCAAGCTCAATTTTGCATTTGTTGGACGTTAGCTTCATCAATGGTAATTAATCTGGGATTGAGGGTTCCTCACTAGCATGTCCAGACAGGGATGTGAAAGTCACATTCCCAGCAAATAATTTTTGTTTGATTTGACGTGCTTGAAATATTGGGGTATGGAATAGAGTATATTGATGGAGAACCTGGAAAAGTGCTTGAGACATTAGGCCCCATCCCACCCCCACCTCCCCCTGAGAGGATCCCCTCACCCAAATCGACACGTTAGCGGCAGAAATGAGACACGGTGTGCCTAGTTGTTGTACCAACTTGTTTGTGATTTTGTGCTATAGGCCCAACACATCAACACTTCATATTTTGTATGTGTACAGTATAGCATCATCATTGATGAGAGAATGCTCTTCAAAACACACCTGATTTTACCGACACTTCGTTCTGATCTGTCTCAACATCATATGATGAGGATTCAATGCGCTCGGTATAATTTTGTATACTGGTGTTACAGGTCACCTTCGCCTTCACCTTACTGTATCAATGACCATGGACTTGTACATGTATCACATTCACATTGAATGGTGATGACTGATGAGAATATTGCCCCTATGGAACAAATGACTGAATTCCACGCAGCAAATAAAAAGTTCATGTTAATCATAAACAACATACAATTAGTAATACTATCAAATAATTATGTTTATTCCTTGTCGACATCAATATATTACAGGTAATATTATGACTGAATCATGGTAACATATATTCATGGGAATTTTTGTCTACAATAAACTGAAGGAGACCCATGCTGTTTATTATATTATGTTTTAAAACTTCACTTGCTAATCTCGATTATGTTGCTTATTGTGAAAATAAATGAAGTTATGAAATCTAGTATGATTGTTCATTGATCTCAAATTAGAAATATCTTCAGCAGCTAAAGTTAAGTCAATCATAACAATATATAACACCATGGTATTGTTGTAATATTACCCAGGTATTGATCTTTGAATAAGAATGTAATGAGATACATATACCTGTTCTTTGTGTTATTATGTATGCAGTTCATTCTGTATGTATTTTATACATGTACATGTAGCAGAATTGGAATTAAAATTTGAAATGAAGTCTGTTTCTAGAAGCTAAATCATTTTAGACACACATTCAAGTCCTTACCTGGTCAAGGGAGATAATTTTCACTTTTGATTATGTTTGTGAAGCATGCAGCAGGACTTTAACTTCCAAGGATATTATCCACACAATCCCATTCTACATGATATTTTTGCCATAGCACCGATAAACTAGGTCCCTTCATTTATGTGTTCTAGATCGAGGATCTATTGGGAGCTGCAGGCTTTGTAAAAGTTAGATCCAATTATTCTCAGTGAAGCAATGAAATCCGGCATGGTTGTTTTAAGTTAGAATTTGGCATCCTTGGAAATGTCTGACCGATTCACACATGTATCACTCGGCAGGTGGTCATTACATGTGTAATGTTTATTTCCTTAGGAATCAACTGATATCCAATGGGGTGGAGGGCGAGCAAATCACTGGCTCTGAACTAGGTCATCAGTTAGTGTGTCTTCGAATAGGAACGATCGATACTCATATGAGCGTGAGTGAGATGGGAAAGCATGTTTACGCCGTTTGCTCTTTGTGATACAACTCCAGCCGTAAAGTTAGAAAATGTCATATGTATCTTTTAAAATTATTTCCTCGAATGAAACATAACAATCTACATCGAAGAGATGAATCAAATGATTTGAAAGTTAATTTCATTGTGTAACAATGAGAAGAAAATTAATTGTATAAACATTCCAAGCCTCATTGAACACAAGCCGCACCATATTTGATATGAATATAACGCGCGTACATTAGCTCGCTTGGACGTCGCTTAGTTAAATATGGACAGACACGCAAAAATCTCAAAATTTTCAAAAGCCACAAAAATGCCCTCAGCTTGTACAGCGTAAGTAAAAATACTTATGTACAACTTGATGTTTAGAAATGACTGTGTTGAGCGGTTCTATTCCCAACTTCTCTTTTATTCTATGTCATAGAGCACAGGGTTTGGTAGATAATCAAAAACTGCATTAACTCGGCTTCACATTTTAGAGAATGACTTTAATTGAGCCTAAGATGAAAGAGAAATACACTTATAAAAAAATCTATTTAAAAAAATATCTGTATATATGTTTGTATTAATTTCCATAATTTATTGAAAAAAACTATACGTAGACTTCGACCACCGAATATAACACAGGCCAGGCAACTGTGAGAACCAGTGAAAGATACCCATCGAGATGAGCGGATTTGCAGATAAACAACAACAACAAAATTGCACTTTGTGCCTCACGAGGTCCTTCTCCATAGAGTGCATGCCGGTTATTTTTCTAGACTACAACAGCAACTGTTTTTGCCTGTATCACAGTCCGAGCTTCCGATTACCCTTCAACCTTACCCAGACGACGGATAATTTTTGACAGATTGTCTGGCTAGGTTGTTGATCGGATTCATAGATCATGAATTCCACCGTGACGGAATCACCGTTCGGAAGACTTTTTCTTTATTCAAAGTCATGTACTCGGAAGTTCCGTGGTCATACCCATGTAGTTTCAAGTTTAGTTTGCTATTCTATATGACATCTGTTTACGGATCCATGAAAAATCTATAGATGATCCAGCATTTAGTAAATCATGCTTCGAAATGTTCGTGACGGAATCACCTGAAACGGACATGACTCTTGACTAGTGTTGCTTGTCTATTTTTTTGCTGCTCTGTTTCAATCTGACTATTCTTATATGACATCTCTTACTAACATACAGTACTCAAGGATGATAAGATTTTTTTCATCGTGAGAAATACGCGACTGGATCATCCCAGGGGTTAAATCTAGTCCGTGACGTAATCGACAAAAAATCGTGATGGAATCACGAGTGCGCTTTGTAAATCTTACGGTAAAAGTGCTTTATTAATTACACATTTTCTTCAAAAAAATATTCCTAGAGTGAATTTATCTCTTCTACTTAGAAAATTAAAACTCTGACCTCTTATTTTTTACTAAGGTACAGTGTTTGGGGGAGTTCCGAATCACTTTTCACATCCAGACTGCTAGTGCTTGTTCTTTTAGGAGGTGAGAGCGACTGCTGGTCTTATATTCTAGGGAAATCTGTCGTCTATAATTGTATGTAAAGAAATCTTCAATCGGACTTGTCAATCGATGAGAAAATAACCTCCGCTTCAGTGCACCAGCGCGGGCAGTTGCGCATCATTTTGGTGAGTTGCGGATCACGCCATTTAGCGGCCGTTACAGGCACTGAGAATGGAATTTTTATAGGCTTGAGGGGCCTGAAGATTTCAATGTTGTCTTAATTCTCCCCGCCCTGTGAGCGAATATTCAACTGTTGCAGTCCAGGCACAAATGACACGCAGATCTAGAGTCGAAAATGTTCTGAAGTATATTTATCTTGGAGCGAGCCTACAAAATTGCATTGTAAACTCAATTTAATTATTTTTTAGAACATTTTAGGATACGATGTCTGACAATCATGGAGGGCGGGCTAGTGAACTTTCCTGTACTGCTCCATAACGACAAAACAGAGGAAGCGGGAACTTCGTGACTTTAAAGCTTATCATATTGGAGTCATTTTAGGCCGAGCAGAGGATCATGGCTAAATTCAAAAGGCGGCCGTGTGGTATCTCAGAAATTCGTTTTTTTTCCAGCCAGTTCTGTCCATTTCTTCGAATTTTTCTGGCCTAAAAGTACTAGAAAGTATTTTATTGGGCAAAAGTAGTTATTCTCTACTTTATTTGATAGTTTATGAAAGAAAAATCGGAAAATTAGAATTTCGAAAAATCGGTCCAAAAAATAGTCGACAAATGGCTGACGAGATGACGTTACTCGACGTCATCATAGCGTTCATCTTAGGTTGCCCTCCACAGTTTCGTAGTAATGGCCCCTCTCTAATTTCATAATACGATAGACTGCCCTTGTTCTGCTACATCATAATTCTTCTTGTCTTCTTAATAGCTTATATCTATAATGCCATCCTATTCAGCATTATCAACGCTGCAAACGAGTACGTACAAATCGAGGGCTGGCTTCGTCTACACGCTGATCGGGATCATGGAGTAAAGTTTGTCCTGCCTCAGTTATGCCCCTTGGGTGTGCCTAAAAATCGGGACTCATTTACGGGAAGAAAATCTGACAAAAACGGTTAGGTTGACACCCACTTTTGTTTGCCTTTTTAAGTTGAGACCGGACCAGGGAACGTGTGTAAGAAGTTTAATTAAAATCGCTCTTACAGATTTTTCTGGAAATTGAGCCGAATTTGACCATTTTTCGACATTTTTAAGGGGTTTTCTAGGAAAAATGAAGCAAGCATGGAGAAGAATGTTCGAGTTTAAATTTTCTATAACATAGCAGTGGTATATCTTAAAATAATATTTTCATCGTGCTCTTTCAGAAAATATATACATATAAGTGATTTGGGTTGAAGGTTTTACGACAACTGGTGGCCGAAAAACGGACCCATAGTCTATTCCATGCCGAATGAAAGAATCTCTGGAGTGCACCCTTAAGCTTTGTTACTCTTTCAGGTAGAGCTTGAACAGAAGATACTGTGTGTTATGTTGCAGCGCTCTAGCCCTATGGATAGCGAAAATATATGGGTTGACTCCCTCCCCCCCACCCCTCACCTGCGATACACCCCAAATCTTCCAGACCAGATAGTGTTAATAAAGGGACATCCAGTTATTGAACTCGTAGAAACCTCGCTCAGTGATGAACAATTTTATTTATATAAAACTTTCTATATTGGAGTAGATATGTCTGAAATTATTGAATATGATGATGTAATATCGAAAAAATGATTTGTTCACCAAGGTTTGGAATGATTCGCGTACATAGTTCCGGTTACAAGGATATTGTCATTGATTCATTTTTTTTATTTTTTTTGACAATGCCATGGATTGACCGATCTTCCTTAAAGTCGGTTTACACCTGTTGTATTAGTTGTGAGACGGTCCCTTATTCACCGATTTCAAGTTATGAACGGCGCTTATTTCGTTGATTCGGAATTGACATCTCTATAGCGCCATTATATTACAATGCTGGTCAGTTAACATTTATCGCAAATCACTAGATATTTTGTTTGGCCATTTAGCAAGATTCTGTCATTTAAATAAATACTGAATATACCGCCTAAAAATCGCACGTGTTTTTCGACTCTGTGACAATTTGTTATTGTACAGTACCAGAAGTATTACGTTACCGAATTGACCGGAAAAGAAACAATCCAGGTCCGTTGTTTGACATTCATTTCAGTCCACGGAAACAGACGTTCCAATAAACCTAAAAAGTTTTAATCAGATACTTTACTTCAAGAAATATCAGGCATTAATTAGGAAAGTGATCCGCAATTAACTCCCCGTGATTCGGAACTCCCCCAAACACTGTATACAGCTCCCGCCACATGCATATCTTTTCTGCAGATGTTTCAAAATAGTATAGTTTTCAGTAAAGTGCAATTTTTCTTCTTTGACAATTTAGAATTTCCCGAGTTCTTCATGTTCAAAAATTGCGGGAAAAATATTTCGCTATTAAAACACATCTTCTCTATTATTGGCGTGTTCCCGGAGATCATAGGAAGCGAATACATGTAGAACAAACAGCATGCTAATATAGGGTCTACGACAGAATGTGGAGTGAATTTTATGCGAAAAAGGGCTGTTTAGCAATGTCCGCTTTTCCGTGGAATTCATGAGATCACGATTGAAGTATCATGGTAAGATATATTTTTCCAGTCGCTATCCCCCCCCCCCCCCGCCCATCTTCAAAAAAAAGGAAAAGAAAAAGCCGAGAGAGCGCCTCGTGAGGCAGAGTTATTTTTTCAGACTACAAGAACAACAGTTTTTGCCTGTATCACAGTCCGAGCTTCCGATGACCCTTCAACCTTACCAAGGGCGGATCTACGGGGGGTCCGGACCCCCCCATGAAACCTCAATTTTTTTATTTTTTTTTTAAGGGATCAGCGAACCCTGGGATTCCACGTAGAAATAATGTCTTGAAATGATATGTAAATTAACTGAATGTGGATTATGTAGTTAGAGTATCTATATGTGTATTAAACAGACCATCATCTATTCATGTAGTTTGTGAGTGTACTATTTTAGTTGGAGTTTCAATATGTACCTAAAATCCGATATTATCGCCGGGAGCGCACCATAGTGGTGTGTTATAGGCCTGTTTTGTTTGTGTTAAACCAGGAAGTCAAATGGTGTCAGGCATATTCTTCAATATCGATGCGGCGAAACAAATGTGAAAATAGAACAATAAATCTACCTACATTGTGTTCACATTTATTTCCGGGAAAACGCGTAAAACGCATCTCCCGCAATCTGGAACCCCGGAGCTTCCGGGGCCTAGGCGGCCCCTGGACCCTCGCCTGTCAGGCTGTGAGGATAGTTTATTTTAGCTTTGTGTAAATGAATCGGTATCATATTGATTCTAATGTTGCATGATGTAAAAGTCATTGTTTTTTATCTGTTAAATGTAACTAGACAGTCAAATGGATTCAGGCATGAAGTATGATTTCTTCAATATCGATGCATGCTTATATAAATGAGAAACAAACGTGAAAATAGAACCATAAATCTGCATACATTATGTTCTAATTTATTTCCTGGAAAATGCTTAGAACGAATCTCCGGAGATCTAGGAATTCGGAGCCTCCGGGGCCTAGGCGGCCCCTGGACCCTCACCTAGCTGGTGGGCTATGAGGATTTCCTTGTTGCATCTTGGTTTTCCTTCCATGAACTAAATGCCATCGTTTTGTATGTTTTAAATATAACTAGAAAGTCAAATGGATGCAGGCATGAGGTGCGATTTTTTCAATATCGATGCGTGCTTATAATTGCGGGAAAATCGTGAAAATAGAACCATAAATCTGCATACATTATTATCAGTTTTATTTCCGGGAAAACGCTCAGAACGCATCTCCGGCGATCTAGGACCCCGGAGCTTCCGGGGCCTAGGCGGCCCCTGGACCCTCGCCTGTTGGGCTGTGATAGTCGACCCCCCCTATGAATTTGGGTTGGATCCGCCCTTGCTTACCCAGACGACGGATAATTTTTGACAGATTATCCGGCTAGGTTGTTGATCGGATTCACAGATAACGATTGAAGCATGGGAAGATATATTTTTCCAGTCGCTATCTCCCCCCACCCCCAACTCAAAAAAAAAAAAAAAAAAAAAAGCCGGGAGAGTTCTTCGGAGTTTTACGTTTTTGACCTCTGACTTTGAATTTGACTTCTCACTTCCGACTCGCATCCTGGTGAATGACACTCGTCCTTTATCTTTTTGCCGATTCAGAGATTCTCGTGGAAGTTTCCAATTATACTATCCGGAATGCGAGTTTTTCTTTCGTGAAAATTTACTTTTTATGAAAGCGCAGGTTTGTCTTCGTCGCATACCGGCCATCTGTACCAGCGCGAAGCTATAAGTACACGCGCGAATTTAGTTCCCTCGAATTAAGAGACCCGGTGGAAGCACTGCAAAGGATACACACCTTTTGTGACGTAAGCATTCAATTGTATCCAGAAACTTTTCAAAATTTCGTCGGGAACCATAGCAATCCCTATTGGAAATCACACGAGTCGTGGGTTCCCCATATGACAATTATTTGGCGGGAGATATCACGTTGCGCTCCTAAACCTCCGTCTGATCGACGGAGGTAAAAATACACCAAGGTGTTTCACTTTGGGTGAAACGAGAAATAAACGGTTCACCTCCAAACAAAAATACATCATCTTATTCTACAAGAGACTCTATATATTCCCGTCGTCAGCTTAGCAAATTTGTGCAATTTCGTACCTTTGCCGGGCGATTCAAAATCCAACGTAACTGTCCGTTCAAACCCGGCACACAGAGATGATGACCCGCTTCTTTCTCAATTCTGATTGGTCAGTCGCGACACGCCTTCGGCAAGAGACACTGATCAGATGACCAATCAGAATTGAGAAAGAAGCGCGCCATCACCTCTGTATGCCAGGTTGAACGGCTGGTTACGTTGGATTTTGAATCGCCCAACTAAATTATGTATTTCCATAGTTTTCAGCCATTTGAAAATTCCATTGAGGATAAAGTTCAAAAATACTTAAGTAGACTTAATTTAATTAAGTACTTGGGCCTTTTGGCGTAAAAACGTCGAAAGAAGCTTGAACACACCTATCGTTTACCTGACCATCGGATGTAGGGCTTCGGACAGCCGTACAGTTACCCAATCTTGGCGATTTTCCACCACTATTTAACGGATCTCTGGTAAGATTTCTGAAAATAAACATTTTTTTTTTCATTTCAGCACTGCAGTGTTACAAATGCGCCGTGTCTTCGCCGACGGCAGAAGACTATTGTCTCAGGGCTCAGAATGGCGGAATGGCAACGGAGACCTGTCCGCCAGGGTTTAGCCACTGTACTATCACGCGCGTAACGGATACAGGTTAGCGCAAATTTACTTACATGAAAACCAAGACAGGAGTAGTGCGCCAAAAGATATTGTTAATACTATATGTACAGTCATTCACCCATGACACTTGCAAAGTTATAATCTTCAGAAGGGAATACTCTGTGTAACAGCTATAGCTGAAGACCGATGTGAATGAAGATATTACAGTATCTCAACATCAATCGAACTAGTATTCATTTAATCGACACGGAAGTTATCCACAATTTTTCCTATCAATAATGCCTGCGGTTGATAGTCACAAGCGACGTGTATGCATCTCCTTGTGCTATAACCCGTATAAACGTTCATTTTAATGTTCCCTACCGGTTATTTTCTGGAAGCTAATTCCTTCTCCACCACGCTTGTGGCTTTCGTTAGCTGTACACGAGCCGTAATCACATCGACACCGACCTCCCCCATATTACGGTAGGCGCCACATTGTGTATATTTGGGCCAAAACGCATGCGCATTTGCACAATATGGCGGCTACCGCAATATGGGGGAGGTCTGGGTCGATGTGAAAACAGCTCGTGTACAGCTAATCACCTTCGCCGGAAATTTTCATAAAAGCGACAAGCGTGGGGGAGAAGAAATTAGCTTCCAGAAAATAACCGGTAAGGAGCATCAAAATGAACGTTATACGGTACGGGTTATAGCACAAGGAGATGAATACACATCGCCTGTGACTATCAACCACAGGCATTATTGATAGGAACAGTTGTATCTAGGGAGGGCTTGATGTCATAAAGCACTCGGTAGGAGCAGAGACTGAAATAAAGATAAAATTCAGGAAAAAGGCTATTTATTCGTGGAATAATTTGATCTTAAATGGCGCGATTTGTGAAATTTTCACCTTCAAATCTCCTCGCTAATAACTTCTGAAGTATACATAAAAATGTATTGGAAATTTCAGATCCCTATAACGCACTTTTCAAAGAAAATATGTTTTATTTCCACCTGTAATATCACAGCAGAAGCTTTGAGAACATTCGTTTCAGTCCAAGGTGTCATATGTTAGATATATGAAAAACATCTTGTCTGACAGATCATTTTAAAAGCTTAATTTTTGGTGTAAGGAATTTGTTTTGCCATTTTCTTACACAAGCTAGTAAGTTGATTATTAATTTTTATATTAGGTGAGAAACAAACCAAGTTCGAGTTTTGGAAGCCTTTTAGGGATCTTGGAAACGCTGGATCTCTTTACGATCAAATGAAGTAGAATAATCAGATCTGGGGTTGAATCTGAGGGAATGAAGGGGAAGTTCGTCACATATATGGATCTTCAAACAGAGAACACCGTGTGCAGTACAGCTTGTCGGATAGCTTTTTCAGGTTTAACAAGGTTCCATTTGCGTACACTTCGCCATCCATCGTGTGTCTCCATTATCGTGGAGCGATATCCGGTACTTTATCGTATTCTGTTCGGCCTCAAGAAATCTGATAAATTACAGGTTTTTCTACCACTTCGGAAAAACTCTTACAAAATATATAGGTAAGTAGTATATAAAACACCGATTGTGTCGCATTTATGCAAATGAGATGACGTCATCGCGGGGCATGCGGAGCTCTCGTCCAATCAGAAGCCGTCAAAGTTATGCAAATGAGATGACGTCATCGATGACGTCACAGAGCTCTCGTCCAATCAGAAGCCGGCAATGTCCGGCCCTCTCCGGGGCAATAGATAGCCTTTATCTGCCCTTCCGAAGCATCCACGGACTGTACAGGGTCCCCGACAATATTGGCATCTATTTGCCCATGTTAAATGGCAAGTTGGGAACCCTCAGTTTCTCCATACAGTGGCAGAAGGTAAAGGGTCCTAGTGGGAATTGAATCCGGGTCGCTTTATCAAGAGGCCGACGCTCTACCATTAGGTTATATGATACAAACCAAGGTTGAAAATAGCATATATATGCCTACTATATGGCCCATACTGGCGCACGGGCCAATGTTGAACCTAATGGGAAATCTACTCCTGGTCATTGTAGTATGGGTTGTTTGGTTTTGTTTTTCACATCTCAACACCTAGAACACGATGGGCAGGGTTGGTTGAAATTTTTTGAAAAAGTCACTGTGCGCATGCGTAGTGGGTAAATAGCGCTGGGAGGCCGTTTTGGGTCCTAGAGGGGTCCCTAGAGGTCCGATTGAGTCGATTGAGGTATCAATGTGAAGCATACGTGAGGGAGCATCCGACGGACTGGGTGTGACGTAAAACTGACGTCATTCTCCGCATGAGCATTAGACAAAGGGTACGGAAATACACGTTCTGGGGTCCAGGTGGGCCACTGTTGGGCCGATTGCATCAAGTGAGGTATCATTGTAAAGCATACGCGAGGGAGCATCCAGCGGGATGGCTGAAACGTGAAACTGACGTCATTCTACGCATGCGCAGTAGACAAAGTGTATGGAAATAGACGTTTTGGGGTCTACGTGGGCCACTATTGGGCCGATTGCATCGAGTGAGGTATCATTGTAAAGCATACGTGAGGGAGCATCCAGCGGAATGGCTGAAACGTGGAACTGACGTCATTCTGCGCATGCGCAGTAGACAAAGACTATGGAAATAGATGTTTTGTGGCCTAGAGGGACCACTATTGGTCCGATTGGGTCGACTGAGTATCATTGTAAAGCATACGTGAGGGAGCATCCGAAGTAAGGGGTGTGACGTGCAACTGACGTCATTCTGTGCATGCGCAGTGGAGAAAGGTTATGGAAATAGACGTTTTGGGGTCTAGGTGGACCACTAGTGGTCCGATGGAGTCGAGTGAGGTATCATTGTGAAGCATACATGGAGGATGATGCGCCTGGACTAGTGTGTTGTTTGTTTTCAACATCCTGCGCATGCGCAGACAGGGAGTTGTGAGAAAATGGTATGGAAATAGACGTTTTGCGGTCTAGGCGGGCCTCTAATGGTCCGATTGCATCAAGTGAGGTATCATTGTAAAGCATACGTGAGGGAGCATCCGGCGGGATGGGTGTGACGTAAAACTGATATCATTCTGCGCATGTGGAGTAGACAAAGTATATGGAAATAGACGTTTTGGGATCTAAGCGGGCCACTAGTGGTCCGATGGAGTCGAGTGAGGTATTATTGTAAAGCAGACGTGAGGGAGCAGCCGACGGGATGGGTGTGACGTATGTGTGATGTCACTTCCGGTTTCTATGAGCAAACACTACCTCCGAACACAGAAGAGTTCTAACTTTTCCTTAGACCTTAGACGTATGGAATGCATGTACTGAGTTTCAACATCCGGATGACCTTCAACATCCGGGGTCTTTTCATCATCCGGGTACCCTGGTTTAACATGCGGGTTCTCTTCAACATCCGGGTTGTTACATCCGGGGGCCGTGGAACATGCGATGAGTGAGTGAGTGTGAGTGTGAGTGAGTGAGTGAGTGTGTGAGTGAGTGAGTGAGTGAGTGAGTGAATGAGTGAGTGAGTGAGGCTTGCCCAACGCCCATGAGGCGTTCCCAACGCCTGTCTTAACGCATGGATGCACTAACGATGGTGAGTGAGTGAGTGAGTGAGTGAGTGAGTGAGTGAGTGAGTGAGTGAGCGAGGGAGCGAGCGAGTGAGTGAGTGAGTGAATAACTGAGTGGGTGAGGGAGTGAGTGAGTGGTCATATATGGTCGTTTATACACCATTAGCCTACCGGTGAGAGAACAACAACAACAAGGATGGCAGGTCAATCATTTTATTATCCCATCCAGTTCATCATACCCAAGCTGGGGGAGCCGCGTTGGGTATGTTTACAATACGAGTAGCCTCTTCTCCAATCAGAGGCCGCCATTTGGCGCTGCATCTGTCATATTTGTTCTTGCCCGTTAGATGTATTCTCGTCTACTCTTGGCCAATCAGAAGTAGCCATTTCAGAAAGTTCCATCCTCGGCCATGTTCGCTCTGAACCGTTTGTTCTAATCGGCATCGGGCAGGCCAAGATACCGTTGAGGCAACATATCCTCAGATAGTTGTTACTTTCTGAAATGGCGACATCTGATTGGCCAAGAGCAGCCGAGAATACATCTAACGGGCAAGAACGAATATGGCAGATGCAGCGCCATATGGCGGCCTCTGATTGGACAAGAGGCTACTCGTATTGTAAACATACCCAACGCGGCTCCCCCAGCTTGGGTATGATGAACTGGAGGGAATAATAAAATGATTGATCTGCCATCCTTGCTGTTGTTGTTCTCTCACCGATAGGCTAATGGTGTATAAACGACCATACAAGACCACTCACTCACTCCCTCACCCACTCACTCACTCACTCACTCACCATCGTTAGTGCGTCCATGCCTTAAGACGGGCGTTGGAAACGCCTCACGGGCGTTGGGCAAGCTTCACTCACTCACTCACTCACTCACTCACTCACTCAGTCACTCAGTCACTCAGTCACTCAGTCACTCATCGCATGTTCCACGGTCCCCGGATGTAACAACCCGGATGTTGAAGAGAACCCGCATGTAAAACCAGGGTACCCGGATGTTGAAAAGGCCCCGGATGTTGAAGGTCATCCGGATGATGAAAGTCAGTACATGCATTCCATACGTCTAAGGTCTAAGGAAAAATTAGAACTCTTCTGTGTTCGGAGTTAGTTTTTGTTCATAGAAACCGGAAGTGACATCACACATACGTCACACCCATCCCGTCGGCTGCTCCCTCACGTATTCTTTACAATAATACCCCACTCGACTCCATCGGACCACTAGTGGTCCGCTTGGATCTCAAAACGTCTATTTCCATATACTTTGTCTACTGCGCATGCGCAGAATGACGTGGGGTTCCACGTTTCAGCCATACCGTCGGATGCCGCCTCACAAGTGCTTCACAATGACACATCACTCGACCCAATCGGACCAAAAGGGGCTCCTCTCGGCCCCTAAACGTCTATGTCCATACACTTTCTCTACTGTGCATGGGCAGAATGACGTCAGTTTCACGTTTCAGCCATTTCGCTGGATGCTCCCTCGCGTATGCTTTACAATCATAGCTCACTTGATGCAATCGGACCACTAGAGGCCCGCCTAGACCCCAAAACGTTTATTTCCACACCATTTTCTCACAATTCCCTGTCTGCGCATGCGCAGAATGTTGAAAACAAACAACACGCTAGTACAGGCGCATGCTCCTCCATGTATGCTTCACATTGATACATCACTCGACTCCATCGGATCACTAGTGGCCCACCTAGATCACAAAACGTCTATTTCCATACCCTTTCTCCACTGCGCATGAATGACGTCAGTTGCACGTCACACCCCTTACTCCGGATGCTCCCTCACGTATGTTTTACAATGATACCTCACTCGACCTAATCGGACCACTAGTGGCCCCTCTCGGCCACTTACCATTTATTTCCATAGACTTTGTCTACTGCGCATGCGCAGAATGACGTCAGTTCCACGTTTCAGTCATCCCGCTGGATGCTCCCTAACGTATGCTTTACAATGATACCTCACTCGATGCAATCGGACCACCAGAGGCCCGCCTAGACCCCAAAACGTCTATTTCCATACCATTTTCTCACAATTCCCTGTCTGCGTATGCGCAGAATGTTGAAAACAAACAACACACTAGTCCAGGCGCATGCTCCTCCATGTATGCTTCACATTGATACCTCACTCGACTCCATCGGACAACTAGTGATCCACCTAGATCCCAAAACGTCTATTTCCATACCCTTTCTCCACTGCGCATGCGCAGAATGACGTCAGGTGCACGTCACCCCCCCCTTACTTCGGATGCTCCCTCGCGTATGCTTTACAATGATACCTCACTCGACCCAATCGGACCAACAGTGGTCCCTCTAGGCCACAAAACATCTATTTCCATAGTCTTTGTCTACTGCGCATGCGCAGAATTACGTCAGTTCCACGTTTCAGCCATCCCGCTGGATGTTGCCTCACGTATGCTTTACAATGATACCTCACTCGATGCAATCGGCCCAATAGTGGCCCACCTACACCCCAACACGTCTATTTCCATACACTTTGTCTACTGCTCATGCACAGAATGACGCCAGTTTCACGTTTCAGCCATCCCGCTGGATGCTCCCTCGCGTATGCTTTACAATGATGCCTCACTTGATGCAATCTGCCCAACAGTGGCCCACCTGAACCCCAGAACGTGTATTTCCGTACCCTTTGTCTACTGCACATGCGCAGAATGACGTCAGTTTTACGTCACACCCAGCCCGTCGGATGCTCCCTCACGTATGCTTCACATTGATACCTCAATCGACTCAATCGGACCTCTAGGGACCCCTCTAGGTCCCAAAACGGCCTCCCAGCGTTATTACCCACTACGCATGCGCACAGTGACTTTTTCAAAATATTTCAACTAATCGCTTGGGGACCCTGCCCATCGTGTTCTAGGTGTTGAGATGTGAAAAACAAGACCAAACAACCCATACTACAATGACCAGGAGTAAATTTCCCATTAGGTTCATCATTGGCCGTGGGCCAGTATGGGCCATATAGTAGGCATATATATGCTATTTTCAACCTTGGTTTGTATCATATGACTCGTGGCCTAATGGTAGAGCGTCGGTCTCTTGATAAAGCGACCCGGGTTCAATTCCCACTAGGACCCTTTACCTTCTGCCACTGTATGGAGAAACTGAGGGTTCCCCACTTGTCATTTAACATGGGCAAATAGATGCCAATATTGTCGGGGACCCTGTACAGTCCATGGATGCTTCGGAAGGGCAGATAAAGGCTATCTATTGCCCCGGAGAGGGCCGGACATTGCCGGCTTCTGATTGGACGAGAGCTCTGTGACGTCATCTCATTTGCATAACTTTGACGGCTTCTGATTGGACGAGAGCTCCGCATGCTCCGCGATGACGTCATCTCATTTGCATAAATGCGACTCAATGGGTGTTTTATATACTACTTAGGTATGAATAGCTTTCGTATCATCCAAGAGATGTGGTAGATCTGTACTTTTGAACAAGTAGGGCATCACATGACTCAAAAATGACGGGTTACGTTGGGGTTACGTCGGTAGACTTGAGCTGATTGGCTGACGAAGTCACGTGGTATTGATTTCTGGAAATTCCCTCTTGCAGTTGCCGAAAGTAGGCTGAAAATGGATGCACACGATCCCAGGGTCAGTCTTACCGCGTATAGATGACCCAGATGGTTGCAGGTTGACAAGGTTCCCTAGATGTATTGTGTTTTCTCTACATGGCGAATAGGCAGAATGAAGAAACTATATTTTGACACCTTTGTTACTCTCATGTATACATACCCATGAATAAACCCAAGTTGTTATTCCATTTGCAGAAAACAACAACTCGATTCATTTCGAGCGGGGTTGCCATGCAAATATACTGGGATTGGGTGCCAGAA
>JAVTVY010044994.1:0-20354 GCA_036873755.1 Hanleya hanleyi
AGAAGGTATACCAGTACAGGAAATGACACAACACAATGAGATTGTAAAAACACCCTCTTCTCGGTTTCTCACATTGAACTGTGCAAAGAGTCACCCACATCTGAAATGGCTTGACTATTGAAGGTAGAAGGTATACCAGTAGAGGAAATGACACAATGAGATTGTAAAAACACCCCCTTCTGGGTTTCTCACATTGAACTGTGCAAAGAGTCACCCAGCATGGTTAATCCCTTACACAATGGACCACTAAGACAAACTGGTCTATTCTTGTGAGGTTGACCGGTTATTTTAATTAACAAAATATACATGTCTGTTCAGCTATTGAAATATATGTTAGACAGCATTTTATATCTAAGGTTAATTACACTGGGCTTAATAAAAGTACATACCTAACTATCCTACCCATGAGATTAGAGAAAACGAGAAAATCAACCAACAAGCCCTTTCTTTCATAAATCGGTGAGATAAATAAATCTTTTCAAGGCAGTATAATGTTTTGGTTGTTGTATTTACAGTGTAATATACAAGCCTGACAAAGTAACTTATATAACTAAAATATATTTTAAACTAGTCCAAAATATTCCAGACTTAACAAATGGAGACTTTAGAATGCTATTTTAGCCTACAAGTTGCAAAAGGTACTTACCATCAATCTGAGTCCGTTCCATCAGCCATATATAATCGGAAATATGACTTTTACTGTCCTCAAATCAGTCCGCTATTAATAAAATAACTGCAAAAAAATCTTTCTTGTCTCTGTGCAGCGCCACCTAGTGTGAACAAGCAGAGTTATCTCCCCTCCATTTGAAGTAGAGAGATTTTATAAATACCATTTAGATTAGGAAACCATTTGAACTGATCAGAAGTTTATTCATTCATGAGAATCTTCAAGGATTTGAATGATAACAAAACATATTTCATAATGAAATGATGACAATCGAGGTTTAAGGGATGTCTGCTGGTTATTTTTTCTTGGCAGCAGTTTTTGCCAGTTTGAGTTAGATTAAGCGACAGGGATTTCCTTTAAAAGTCTTCTAGCTGAGAATTTTGTTCAGCAACATTCATCCAATTTGATAAATGTTGAAAGACATTGTGATTGTCTCCAAACAGTTAGAATATAGGAAAAAGTTAAATACTATTTATGTAATTTTTTTATGAATAGGATTCCAAACCTGGGCTATTCCCTTTGTTTTCTAGGTTATCAAATGGAGCATGGGTCCGTCTTTTTAACAGTGTCAACAGCTAAACAATGCACACCGACCTATATTCCTCATATTACACAATTATGAATGCAGCAACACACATTATTCGAAAAGTTAATTACGGACATCCTTAGCTCAATTTTAAATAAAACTTTAATTCAAAACAATCAAATATTCAAAACTTCATACATTTATTCCAATTTTAATAAATTTCAGATGAAGATTATTAGTGAATTCGATTTGAGTTAGAATATTTAAATTTAGTTTTCAGTGATCTTGCATTTGTTTGGATGTCGAACTATGATGGATGGCAATTAGGTTTTTTGTCAATTTTTATTAGCATTTCCTAAGTGACATTTCAAAATACTTCACAGTTATGCCAATTTTTTCATGTAAACATCTGAAATGGCTTGACTATTGAAGGTAGAAGGTATACCAGTACAGGAAATGACACAACACAATGAGATTGTAAAAACACCCTCTTCTCGGTTTCTCACATTGAACTGTGTTATCAGCATAACGATAGAATATTCACACAATATGAAAATAAAATTAATCCTTCAATTCAATTGTAATATAGTATAGCTATTGAAAATATTAATCATAAGTTTGTATTAAATTCAAGTTAAAATTTAAGATGAATTTCATATGAAACTACCAAACTTGATATTTGATGCCGCATGAGCAGCAGATTGGAGATTTGTGGTACAAAATCTCTCTCTCCAACTGCGAGCAGCCAAATATGGAGAACATTACTTGGGTGTTGTGAACTGATATTGAATTGTATATGATCATATAAAATTGCAAATCCTATAAGATCTGGAAGCAAAAACGCATTTTAGATATATTTGTCTTGACTGAAGACCGCATAAACATCACTCTCTAAAAACGTTAAATTAGTTTTCCCCAAGAAGAGTGGAAATTGATCCCACTCAAGTTGAATGAAGTCCAGTATCAAGTTGGGTGGATTTTGCTTATTAAGTCAATAAATCGCTGAAGTGGTGGGCAAAATAATGTTTGGGTGAAATTACATTCAATTACTTCAGTGAAACGCACTTAATTTGTGTGAAATAATTCACTGAAATACTTGAGCGGGATCAATTTCCACTCTTCTTAATATCATTAATACAATTGATCCTATGGAGTGTCATATTAAATCCAATAGGATTATTATATTTCTATCCTATTAAATCCAGTAGGATTTTTTTGAATCTTATAGGATTTTTTTTAGAATCTTATAAGACTTTTCAGAATCTTATAGGATTTTTTTAATCTTATAGGATTTCTTAGAATCTTATAAGATTTTCTCAGAATCTTATAGGATTTTTCAGAATCTTATAGGATTTTTTAGAATCTTATAAGATTTCGAATAATCTTATAGGATTTTTCAGAATCTTATAGGATTTTTCAGAATCTTATAGGATCCTATAAGATTTTTTTGTAAGGGAGTCTTTTGTGTTAAATGCCGTCATTTTCATCTGACGACGATACAGCTCACCAATCCCCAGTGTACGAGTTGTCACAGCGACACAGCTCACCAATTACCAATATACTTGTTGTCAGAGCATTTCCATCATAGCTCTCTAGATTTGCATCTAATACCGCTTATGCCGGTGCTAGGGGTCGTGTGGTCATGTCATCCAAGTTGCCACATGAACAGGTACAATACAAGCGTACCTGAGATACAACACATATCACGAATCGTTAGATTCTTGGTATGTGCTTTAGAATAGGTTAACCAGAAGCCTATACTGTGAAGTCATGTGGCTCTGTCAGTATGTCCGCACCTCTTTCCACTTCCCTTATATGTGTTGTAATTTTTAACATATCTAAATTATAACATCTTGAATCAAAAATATGTCTATGTCATATCTCGGCCGATACGGTAAATTTGATAACATTAGATTCGCGTTAGCTTGGTTAAAAAAAATCAATGTTAAAATGTATACAAAAATCTAAAAATAAACGAAAGCACAATTTCAAACGACGACTCTCATTTTTCAGTCTAAGCGTTAACTATATAATTCAGCACAGAATGCATTTTTTTTACAGTTTTGATTTTTATCTGTCAGAAAAACTGCATTTCGTGCTGAATTAAGCAAAAAATAATAATCTTTGACTTTCTGCTAACGTGAGACCTAATAGACTTTTTCGTATGTTACAGTAACTACTTCTTTTAGAAGCATTCATTGAATGCGTGTGGTTGTATAACTTTGTTTAAAAAGTTTCGTTGTGACGAAATATTTCGTTGTGACGCTGATAATTCGTCACATATTTCACAAGATCTTGCAAATGATTCTAGGCGAGATATCTGCATGTCATACACACTTCTTTCTGGAATATTGTTATCAAGGAATGGGTAACTACGTCAAACGTACATTACCATGGGGATGGCCACTTAGTTATCCTTGCAACTGTAGCAAGGTCCGGGTCGTTTCAAAATAAGCGATTACTAATACTGATAAGAGACACTATTATAGGTACTAAAAATATTGTTATATATTTCTCTAAACTCAAATGTACTTCCAACACTTTTAGCACTCTAATAATACCTGATCTATGGTAAAAATTCTGATAATCAGATATAATATCTGGTGGCTTAAAGCCTTTACAGTTAATGGTATCTTGTTACCTGTTGGCTGGGAATCAAAAAATCTCATTTTAGCCCTCATTACGACAGGAAGAACATTCCGATGAAGATTGCGACTGGCAAATGCCATCAGTAATGCCAATAATATTAAGGCGAGGAAGAATGTGACCCATGAACAGCCAATGAATATTATATAAGACATCTGTTCCTGTTTGGCGACATCGATGGTGTAATTTGACAAATCCGACGATTTGCCCTCAAAGGAAGGACCGTCAAATCTCCAACTGTTCCACTGGGTAGAATTAACGCTGGTCCAGTTTGCATCCACTGTAGAACTCTCCACTCTTGAACATTCCATTGTCCTGTTTAAGAATGACAACCAGATTATATATTATAGCAAAAACATATACGTGTACAGGTAACAGTCTGTTGGTATGACTTTCATACAGTTTGGGCCTTCACTCGTAATCGGTTTAGTCACTGCTCAATCAAACTCCTGTGTGTACGTGTTTCGATCTGCATCAAAGCGCGGTTCCCATAAATATAGTAACACGATACTATGTTGTTCCAGCAGTTTGCGTCGGCTCGAGTCTAGATCGCCGTATGGACGGAGACTGCCAATCGAGGTCGACGCGATCCAGACTGTAATGAAAACTCAGCGGATAATTTTGTCGTTTGACATATCCTTTTATTTTGGGGCTGTGCCAACGAGCGGTTTGTGTACTTTACGTGGTAGGCGTCATTGATGTTGTAGTATATTTGCTCCAAATTCCTGACATTTGACAACACGAACACAAAGTACCTTCCAAATTTTGAAATGCCGGAACTCTTGCAGCGAGTCGTGTACGACCGTCATTCAATCCAACAGATGAGAACAATTCCAGTCATACAGTGACGCTCGGCTAGAAAAGTATTCACGACTCACATATCACAGTCAGTTAGCCGGTGGGAACAACTTCGAACCTTTACAGACGACCAGCCAAGGACACCAAACGTGACTTTTGATGGCATTTTTGTTACAATAAATACAAATAGGTACCCTTGCTAAATGACTTTGGGGTAGTAATGGTCATTTTGGGATCACTGGTGGGGTCAAGATCAAAATTGGTAAAAAAATGTTCTAAATTAATTTCCATCGTGATGTTTGTAACCAAAAGGTATGCTTGCTAAATTAGTTGTTCATGTAGTGTAGAAATTTAACGCAGGTATGGCTAGAACATTAATTAATGCAATTGTCAAAAATGAGGGAAACTTATTTTTTATTTCATATATACTGTTCTGTTCGTTAATAACTTTCGTATGCAGTATTGTTCAAGTTAGGGGTGGATACCAAAACAACTTTGACAATTTGGGATCATTCTGAAGTCATTTCGAGGGCAAATCAGATCCAAAGATGACCAAAAGAGGCCTTAATTACAAGCGTCTGGTCCGTCATTTATAATTCAGCCGTCGTCCATTAGAGAATATCCGCGTGCATAATCCAAAGACCTATTCCATATTCTATATAACAGTATTAGCACCAAATTCAAAAAGACAATCATAGTATACATAAACATAGGCGTGTTTCCTGCAAGAGAGAAGCGGTCAACAGTTTTCAATGATGCCGGCAAGACATCATGATGTTCCAAAAATATCAAATCCGTATCGTTGATCAGTATTCTTAATCCATAATATTCGTTGTTAAGTCATCTAAAGAATGATGTATCTCAGTCACGCTTTGATTGTGACTGTTCATATGAGTACCATGAGGATCTTGAAGTACATGGGTTCATACGGCCCCTGGCCCCGTACGGCATTCTTTGTGAAAGAAATAGGTATCCAATCTGAAGTAGTACTTTTGAGATTTATTGGCAACATGCATTTTCTCATAGATTGAATCTTCCCGATTAAAAAAATGTTGATGCCAAATTTTCTAAGAGATCGTTGGCCATAGGCGAACGTTTTACGCCCATTGTGAATCTATTTGTACCTACCTAAGATCGCTTTACAATGGCCAAGTTTAAAATGGCACTCGTGTGCGGTCATCTGAAAATGTTACTTTTCCATATTGCAAGTGGAGATCACGAAATTATTCCCCAGTTAATTGTGCAAATTAATCAAAACCAACGGCTCTCACATCATGGTCAAATGCCTTCTGCTTATTTTTTATGTATTTGCTTAGTCTTCAGATTAAAAATAATAGTTAAATTCAAAATTGCGACTATAAGGAGTCATTCGGAAATTCGTGCTTTTGTTTTTGTTACTCGTATAATGTATAGCATTAATTTTAATCAAGGTACCAACTTGTTTAAATTGAGTAGAATAACACCACAGCTTATCAAGCTATGCTCATTTTGTTCTGTTGGCATAATTTTCAGCTGTAAATACAATTGAGGCTACATGTGGGTTAATCTGTTACTCATATGTTGTCATTTTGCTCGTGTAAATCAAGGTATTGTGTTTTCATGTAGCTGAAAGTAACATTTTTTCAAAGCCAATCCTATTCACACAACAAATCGATCTGTCTAATTATGGGCCTAGTTTGCTCTATTCCTGTAATCATCAGCTTGAAAAAATAATTGATGAATTCAAGATGGCGGATATCTGGAGTGATCCGAAATCTTGCTCAAGTTGGTAAATGTTATTCGTCAAATTCAAAGGGATTATTTTTAACTCGAAGTAGACATTTGCTAGAACAAAGTTGTTCCACACCATATCTGATCAACTAAGGTCAATTGTTGATATTATTTGCATAATCCTCGAGAAAACCCAACATTGTTCATATAATGGCTACTATGCCTAAATCATACCCTACACTACTCATAACAAATTAAGCGCGGATACCCATGTGCAACAATTAGCACTGTGGATATTAATTTATAACCGATTCTTACCCATTTTTGACCTCGTTTGACCCGAAAATGGCTCTAAAATGACCTTAATTCTAACAAATAACGTGTTATCTATGTCGTCACAAAGAATACGGTGGTTAAGAAGTCATAACAATGTTTTATCCATTTTGGACCTCATTTCACCTCCAAAGTGACCGACCTTAATTCACTAATTAACCTGCTATCTTTGCCTACTATAAACCCTCCACTACATACATATAATTCAGCTTCGATACCTATTCGTAACAATTATTATTGTTGGTAATAAGTTATAACAAATTTCAATCCTTTTTGACCTCATTTGACACCCAAAGTGACCGCAAAATGACCATAATTCCAACAAATCATCGTGGTATCTCCTCTTAACTTTATCCCTACCACACAAAGAATTAATTTAGCATCCGGGTCCTGTCCTTGAATAAACAACACTTGCGATTCGAAAATTTTATTCTTAGTCTTTATAGAATGGTAAACGAAGCCGCGCAGTCAAACTTTTTAATTGAATAGAAGGGTTTTAGGGGAAGGCAACGAATGAAGCGTTCAAATCATTCGACTCTTCGGTGTTTCGGCAATTTTGCTTTATCGAGTCTGTGTGGTTTAAGCGGAACACGGTGACATCACCCGAACATGGGAAAAATCGTCATTAGAATTGAAGCATAATTTGTGTCCATTCATTTCCAGATTAAAAGATATCGACGCATCGACCCCAAATGTCGGTTTATAACTATTGGAACTCAACAAGGATTTTACACGCTTTTGTTGTGTTGTGATCTATGAAACATCGCTTCATAGATCTTGTAACATCGATTTATATTATGAAGAAATCTCTCAATTTCATGGATTCAATGTCGCGAAAAGAAAACTTGAAAACGTATTTTCTCTCAAATGTCACTGGTCCATTCATCTCGCGAGTCTATTTCTACTTATGTTTATTTAATAGAAGATAAGTATCATTATGCGTTTACTTTATGTACGCCTGGTGTTGCAACATTGTATTATATCACAGTAGGACCATGCAACATTGCATGGTAAGCTTAAAAAACTAACATGAACCGGGTACCGTGTACCTTATTACTCATTTAGAAGCCCCACTGTGGTAAAATATCTTACACACAAATCATATGATGCCTCATATTACCATTGTAGTGGTTATCTGACTACGATCATATTCTGCGCAACATATCTTCTTTCAGGAGCAGTTTAGAAGTTGGAAACTAGTGAAGGATTTTAGTTTGAAGACGCTGCTAGTAACTGCAGCGGAACGTCACCAGCCGATAAACAAAGAGTATGTTATCCATAATAATTCGTTTGGTTCCTTCATATGTTCCCTTCGTACACAATCATTCCTGAGTGGCGTGACTGCGCGAAAAAAACCTGCTTGGAATTTGACTTTATCGAACCAAATTGGGGCAACCAAGGCGCTGTATTTGTACAACAGTAGACATATTTTTGACAATCGAACAAGAAAATGTTCGGGGTATTTGATATATGTTGTCTGTTTCATACTCACCAATTGATCAAATGCCAGTCACTTAAGACAACGAAAATCTGAAAGTGAAATATTCCTCTTAGATAAGCAGCAAAATCCCTTTGTAGTAGGAATCATCATAGAACAAAACCAATTGGATAAAGAGCCATTGAAGAACCCTGTTCAGAACAAAGGAACTCGAACACTTATTCAGCATATAGCGGTCGAACATTTACATTCTATACTAAACTGATGCATTTCTACATGACCCCAATATGAATTGTAACAACGCCTCAACTATGTTTGCCTTCCACGAGAAAGGTTGAATGAATACCGGGAGTATTCTTGCAGAAGAACTGCCTTTGTGTATGGCAGGTATAATTATAAAAGATTTCTAGATTGAAAAAGTCGTGACGAACTATACTGCATAGTTTGATATATATATATATATATATATATATGAACATCCAAAGATGTGAAAACGTTTCAAGTATAATACAGTATCGGAAACTCCATCATGCTATCTTTGTATAGTTATTTATTTATATATGACAGTGTGCCATACATTTGACCCCTTCTTTTAAAGTTTTCCCTTTTTACAAAGTACTAAATGAGAATCAAGCCTTATTGGATGTTAAAGAAACGATGTTTATAGAAAGGTATGGTTCCGAATTAAACGGATCACATAGACCTTGAATATATTTGTTATTTTGTTTGTTTAACAACTTTGTGAAATTAGATTTCATGCAATACATGTACGTATTTATCAAACTGTTGAAGCATGTCATATCCTGAAAATACCCACCTCTGCTTCGCAGACCAATTATGTTTGATTTTTGTTTACTGCATGTATTGTACTCGTTTGAATTATCCCTTTTAATCTCTCTTTTCATGTTTATTGTGACCAACTGTTTCTATTAATGTCAGCATGTTATCAAGTCACTGCTTGCTTAAGCCAGGCACGTCGTCTAGCGACCGTTGTGCCCTGTATTTGTATATATACCAGTCTGTCATTTGAAAACAGTATTCCTTGAAAAGAACATTACGTTCGAAACTGCAGTCGGAATATAATGATGTAGAAAGTTGAGAAGGTTTTTTCGTTATTTTTCTTATATATATATATATATACATTTGGTGATAGAACTATATATGGTAGCTTAGTGAGAATGATATACAGGTATTTTAAACTTTGCGACCGTGCTGAATTGAAGGAAATTACAGGATGGGGTGGAAGGAAGGGAGATAATCTGCGTGATCAAAATCTCATATATCCCCGTCCTCTCTCCCGCCCCGAACGATTTATTTGATTCATCGAGTAAAATAATATTTGTTTTAATTATTTAATTAATGATATTATGCCTCTGTGTTACGGAGGGTCGCATTCTCCTGGCCCACTAGCATTGACGGGTACATACCTGGTATGTACAGGGATATTAAAAGGTTCCGGTTATTTACGTTTCGTTTAGAATTAACCAACTTCAAAAACATATTTTTTAAGGAAGCATTGTTCTACAAACAAAATGATACACCACAACCATAGCGGGCACTTAAACGATTTTGCAAGCGAAATGATTTTCCGCAAATACGCTCAATGCTTAGCAAAAATGTACTTTCAGTTTAGTTCTATCAAACCTCTTTCTCAGTGAAACAATAATTTAGCGATACCGAAACGATAAAATAACGCAAGTGAAAGGATAGGCTAAAAAACCGGAACCGGAAACGCGTGTATTCCTGTACTTGTACATTGGATGAAAAACTGGCCCCAACTGAGGAGGAATGCTGGGTATTTGGTCGATTGACTCCGAATTTCCAGCTTTCACCGCTGGCTTAAATGATATTCGGCTATTTTCTCGGACAAAAATGAGCCGGTAGTTGGAAGATGGAATTCGGAGGTTGGCGGTTTCAAGTTGAAATGTTTCAACCCAGCTTTCGTCTAGTTTAGTTGAATAATATTGCTGTGTATATCTCAGCGGTCAGTGGAACCATAAATGTCAAACCTGAATAGCTCAAGATTTATACATAGGTTTAGGTAGCGAATCAAAGGGTGTGTTTGGCATGCTAGTATGATAAATACATTGTAGCTTGTGTCGTGTATGGCAGCCAATATCAATGCCTGTCTTCCAAAGACTCCGTGGGAATGACATTGTAGGCCAATCATGGTCGATGGCTACCTGAATAATATCGTTCAGTGACCAGATAAAACTATGGCAAATGGAATATAACTGTAAATTTAACGTACCACCGCAGCAAATTCCAACAGAAGGGAGGCAGGAAAGATAAACAAGCCATATCCAGCCTTCAGGTATTCCATGTAGACGTGCAGAGCTGTACTGCCTTGTTTATTTTGCTCATCTGCAATGGATTCTCCGGTAGTCGAATACTCAAACTACAAATGTAACCGTTTTGCAACATATTGTATTTTCAAAGATTGTACATTATCAACTATCCAGATACGTTCAGACATTTGAATGTCGGACTGAGTGCATGACAGAAGCCAGTTTCCGTGCGAGGCTCTTAAATGGAAGTGAAACATCACAAATCTCATCGGGCCATGATAAAGAATAATTGGAAACAATCACAAGATTTTGTACGACAACCTGATATCTATAAAGGCACGACTTGGCAAAGTTGTACAGGAAACTGAAACAATCATTCATTGACAAACCATCCCTATCCCAAACAGGAAAATTACAAAAATTTCCCAGTTCGACCATTGGAAATGGTATGACGTTCCCAAATTCCGAGGGGGCACGGAGTTACCGCCCTTGATATGGTCTTTTCCCCCAAAATGAAGAACAAAACTACACAACATCACAGGTTTTTATTAGCAATGAAACATTAAAGTGCATTCTTGATTGCAAAATCTTTAGGTATTGTTCTTGGAATCCCACTCGCCAGAAATACGAAACTAAAGAGTGGAATCAGTACCAACTTGTGGCGATTGCGACAGCTATGCGACTTTTAGTTAAACCTACCAGGCACGGGTACCATTATGCCCCTACTAATCTTTTTACCCTATCTTCGGAACGACAAACAATGGAGAGCTGATACTCGGTGATTTTGAACCTATTTGCATAACCCCCAAATAGGGCATCATGGTAAATTCAAAATGGCTGCCATGTGGGGTACCAAAATTTCGAAACATCTGACAGACAAATCGCCAAAAAATCCTTTTTGAAAACTGTAACTTCATCAAAGAGGCCATCTCGCATTTTTCTAAATTTTCATGACCCAAGGGTATCAAGCGGTAAGTTTCAGGTCCCTAGCTCAAGGGATAAGAACAATATTTAGGCGACCGAAATGCCCATCCAGGCCTCCCTGGCCTGGACAGGTCACAAATCACCCATGCCAGATAGGGTTAAAAGTCAAGCGAGCGATGAGCTGCCATTGAAGACAGGATAACTATTATGATGAATTACTGAAAAATATGGCTGCACTTACCGCGGTTTCTACTGATTTATTGTCATCACCAAACTCTTGTTGCTCCACCTGAGCCATCATATGCCCTGTGATGTAATCTTCTCCGCGTTGTTCTAGTTCGTCAAAAGACCCTATATCCGTTATCGTGCCCTGAAAATATAAACGAAATCATGCAATATGTACAGCATGGAAGAGAGACGAAGCGACCAGTAAAGTCTATTAATGTAGACATACATCCGTGTTTAATTTCAGTTAATGTTTTAAAATTAGTAGATGTAGAAACAGTTGAAAGGAACCACGATTGCCAGTGATGCAAGTGGATCCAACATTATCGGCAGAAATCGTATAAACAATCCCACAAAGCCTTTCTCGCAGAATTTCTTTACACAGCGACTTTTCATCTGAATCCATGGAGATCCTGCCCACGATTGCCTTACAACTTGTATTTGGCCCTACTCCCGTCCGTGGTGACCTTACCCTTGGTTCTGTAGGAATTCTGTCGGCGAAGGCCTCGCCACTTGTACTATAGCAATCCTCTTCTCGATGGCCTTACCCCTTGTACTATAGCAATCCTTGCCACGATGGCCCTACCCCTTGTACTATAGCAATCCTGACGGCGATGGCCTTACCCCTTGAACTATAGCAATCCTGGCCACGATGGCCCTACCCCTTGTACTATAGCAATCCTGAGGGTGATGGATCTACCCTTTTACTATAGCAATCCTGACGGCGATGGCCTTACCACTTGAACCATAGAAATCCTGGCCACGATGGCCCTACCACTTTGTACGTTAGCAATCATGTCTGCGATGGCCTTAACCCTTGTACTATAGCAATCATGTCCACGGTGGCCCTACCACGTTGTACTTTAGCAATCATGTCCGCGATGGACTTCCACCTTGTACTATAGCAATCCTGTCCGCGATCACCTTCCCCCTCGCACTATAGCAATCATGTAGGCGATGTCCCTACCCTTTGTACTATAGCAATCATGTCCACGGTGGCCTTAACCCTTGTACTATAGCAATCCTGTCCGCGATTGCCTTACCCCTTGTAGTATAGCAATCCTGTCCGTGGACTTCAAGTACTGCAGTTGATGTGTCACAAGTATTCTCGTCTTCCCTTTCAAGAACCCACAGATGCACCTGTAGAACAGAAACAATATCTATATATTTCAATATGTTTGTATGTCACCCAGCCAATGATTCTGATTAAAGTAATCTTGGATTTAGAAACTGAATAAATGAAATTGACGTTACGCGATTTTACGGACATATCTGGAGTGTGTCGGAAATTGAATAGCTGGACCGTGGTGTCCATACGAACACTAACCAAAATTGCCAAACACGTGGTAATGGTGGTTAGCATGAATTGGGCATGTGGCTCATTTACACTTCTGGCAAATTGTTTGAAAGTATGTGGCACGCCTATGCGAGAAAACGATTAATGAGTCACAAATTAGAGGCTGATCTGTATGGATTCCATGCGCAAAACATTTTCGTAGTCGTCATCCAAAGTGCGACAAAGAACCGTTGCTTCATTATAAACATCTGTTATAAAATAATAAGCAATATGTTAGATGCGTGGTTCCTATTTCAGCACCACGAATGTTGTCGGGTTGAAGGAAATTAATAAATAAATCTTATCAACTTACTGCTGAAATATATGCTTGCCAACGTCCGTGTCTACTGCACCCAATGGGTCATCTAACAGATAAATAGGAGCTTCTTTGTAGATCACCCTGAAAAGCGGAATAAACAAACGTTTGACCGTTGCCGTGTGCTCATTAATTCATTTTAATTTAATTTATTTAGTCACTCTAAATATTCGTAGTCCTCACCATTGATCCTTATAATCGTGCAATACGATTTTGTATGATGTGAAAGTTGGTGGAAAGCAGCTATTGTTTTTATGTCGCAATAATGGTTGCCATCGCAACTATTGAATGAACATCGGAATGAAGATTGTAGACGGAGCCATTTCTAAATGGATTACACTTAAAACGTGTACATCGTTGTTGTCATCTTAACAATACATATACATGTACATTGTAGTCCGGCAGATATGTAACAAAAAATGGGTCGATTGTGCACTTTGTGATAAAAGCATGAAACTCTGCATAGTGACAGAGAAACATATATTATTCATTTTTAGAGGGGGAGTCCGGCTTGAAAATCCGTAGTTGGCCGCTATCTTGGATTTCAAAATGGCCGCCATCAGAAACCATGAAAGTCGCAAATGGGCACTTCTAAGACACATAGGAGTTTAATTTAAACGGCTATCCCCACATTCCCATACCCAAGGTAGTTGATCAACACACTTTTGCTGCACCAGAGCGGATGGATTTCAAGATGGCGGCCATTTTTTACAAAATGGCTCCTTGATTTTGTCGTTACGGAGCAGCATAGAAAAGTACACTAGGGTGGGGGGACTTTCCGCCCCGGCCAGGTATTGTCAGGAGTCTGGATCGGAGTGGATAGCATATTCTTGGAATATATTCATTTCGAGTTAGCGTTGATATTTGACATTAAAATAAAAGAAGTTTCTCTTCAAAGTACTGACTGAAAATTACCATCCTGGTTGAAGAATTTAAAGACATGCATTTCAGCGAATTGTATGACTAATGTCGTGGTAGGCTTGTATAAATCTGATTTAAATAGTATCAAGCTTTAAGTGGATCACAACCCATACTTACCTGGCCAGTGATACCCGTGCTTTCTGACCTCCGCTGAGCATAAGTCCTCTTTCGCCTACTAGACTAAGGTCTTTGTGGGGCATCATATCTATATCCTGAAGCAATAATGAGTTCTTTCAGTCAAATCGTCTATAACATGTCTTGCATGACATATTTGTACGGAAATATACCGACTAACAGCACGGTATATAGATACAGTATGGGACTATAATCATTCGACCCGAACGTGTTCATATCACCAGTTAGGATATGAGATATTTAATTATAAATTATGAAAATCTACGCCAGAACAGCCATCCAATCAGCTAGGTAGATACGGCAGTTCAACAATATTTTTCGGAAATACTACCAATGTAGTTGTTGAAGACCGCCTCGACATGTTAAATTCGTCGGTGACTGATACCTCGAGTCCAGCGGATACTGAACCGATGTAAACCGCGATCTTAGTAGCGTATAGCGATATGCTGGTATCTAGATGTAAGCGTTCCCAGAACTGGATGCAACTGATAATATCCATCATACCGGTAACACAGACCAAAATATGATACAAAGAATGTTCATAGTGGTCATTTATTTCATCAGCCGTCCATAGGTTAAATGGGTCAAAATGTGATATATGATTATTCGGGCAGCCAAATTGAAAATTCCATGTAGTGGCGGATCCCCATCGTTTCGCGAGAGAGAACGAGTTAATTTCGAAGCCAAATTGCGAGAATTCTATGTTTCTACGAAGTAGGCTACCATTTGCAAGTTGTCTGGTAGTCACTAAGTCCATCCGAATCCTTCGTCGGAAAAATAAGGAGAACTTTTGACATTAGACATGTTAGAACCTTGATTTCTTGCATGAAGGTGCATTAGGAGACTGTTACCAGAAAGTTCTGAGCTGACCTGCTTTTGGTGAATCACTGGTGATTCTGATTTGGGCTGTGCTCATCTTAATATAGGCAGGATTTCAACTTGGGGCGGGGGGATTTCCAAGAGTTAAGTGTGCGTCGGAGTCCTAATGCCTACCCTGCTTCGTAGATCCTGTGACACTGCCATGTTTAACAAGTAATCTTTATTTATTGCAAGATTCTTTTCGCATTATTGAAACGTGAGCAACGCTAAATCTTATAGAACTGAGATCAATAGGGCTTACTTTTGTCAGTCCACATGCGTAGATAACACGGTGGTAGCGTTCTTCGTCGAATTCTTCTGACATCAATATGTTTTCTCTCAGTGTAGCATGAAATATCCAAGGCTGCTGCTGCATATAGCCGACGTTACCATATACTTGTATCTGCCCCCTACTGAGTGGAAGCTCGCCCAGTATTGCTAGCAGCAAGCTGGACTGTGTTGAGGGATAAAGAACGAAAGCAATGATAGCATATTCAAAATCTCCGTGGATAATCCTAAACACTAAACGAATGAACGATTATTTGTCACATTTGGAGTATTTAATAGAGATATCACTCCATATTAAACCAGGAATGCATTATAGACTGTAATCGAAAGCCTCGAAATTTCTTCGACGGTTTTTGACGAAAATCTAACTGCATTGGATTTCGAACAGTATACCAGTGTGTATGTCCTGCTATTCCAGTTCTTGAGAACGTCAATTCGAATAAATGGCGATTTTCTCAAAAATTATTGAAGGGAAACTTTTGAATTGATGAAAAAAAATTGTGTTTCATGCACATGAATCTAAAGATCTTAGATGAAGGGTTATTGTTTTGAAATGATGGATTTGATGGAAGCCAACCAACATGTGCTTCTATTTTCTACTCGTCATACCGGTCCCCAAACGCTGACTAAATACAACAAATTATGTCTCTCCTGAATTATGTCTCTAGTGGCATTTTGTTGAGCTAGTGGAATGTTCTCGAGCATTATAGGTCATCAATCCAGTTGTATTGAAATTCTCCTTGAATAAGCCAACTATTTTGGCAAGTGTTTCCTGTCTATACATATAATTGTACACGTTCATCGCACAAGATTTCGAGTTTGAGCCCAAGCACCGAAATTCTTCCTAAAAAATCTGACATCACCAACAACATTTATCTCTCAGAGAATGTTTTTGCGTGAACACGATACGTCGACGGCGACGATGCTGGGTTATTTGTGATTCATTCACATGTCGTCTGTACTGGTGTCTTCTTTTCAGCAGTATGTTTGGTATTGTTATGTTGTTAGCAAAACATATTGGAGAAACAGTATGCAACGATTCAGACCCCATCTTCAAATGTTTCCCACCCGCCCAGAAAACCTATCCAAGCAGTGAGACTGTGCGCTCATGACAAGGGATGTTCACAGTATTCAACTTTTGCAGAATAATATTGTTTAACTTATTGCGTTTAGCTTATCACCAAGCAATTTGTTTATATGGAAATATGCTTTGAGAGAATTTAGCCGCCAGTGGGAATCGAAATCACGAGCTGCAATACTTACATGTACCTACTTATTTTATCGTCCCATTACTAATATAGTCAAGAGTGATTTTTTTGTGCTGGTTTATAATACAGAAATTACAGTTTAGTAGTTATCCTCCACGAAAGAGAGAGACCAAATTAACCGTCAACGGGAATCGGACCCAATATACTGGGCCGGCTATTGTCTCTGTCTGACACGCCTCGGGCTCAAGAATCAGTGAGATTCGTCGGAATTACATTCACCCGAATTATATTGCTCTATCAAAGTTTTTGCAATCCACCAGCCATTGTTCCCGAGAATGAACCAGCCATTGTGCCCGAGACTGTGGTAGCTGTTACCAAATTGCTCAAAAATGTATGACATTCAAAACCGGTGATATTTCGCTGTATTACTTGCGTACATCATCATATATAACGTTTACCTTCCCAGATCCAACCGACCCAGTCACGGCGATTAGTTCTCCCTGTAAAATATGAATTACACAGAAAATTAGGGTGTGCAGATAAATTCACCAACATATTATGTTGATTAAATGTTTCGTTTCATTTTAGATCACGGCAGTGTGGTCGATAATTAACTACAATTTTAGTGTCGAAACGGTGACGTCTTAGGTAGATTTTAGAAGATGTCAACACACATTTATAGCAGATACTTTCAAAAGTTCCAGTCATAGATCTTATTGGATGATGTTGATTTTAAGATAATCCGAAATTATGAATCAACATACAATTCCTGTGAAGTTCCTCATCGGTAGAAATCAAATTAATCGTCGATCATACCGCATAAAAGAAGTACACAAAAGAGTTTACTTGAGTATGAAATTATTCGAATGTGGATACAGTTGACAAAGGTCTCGCATTCAATCATTAAATACTCGAACACGTTGAATGAAGGATTCGTTGAATCTCATCGGACCAATATGTTCTCTGATAATAAGACAAAATCTAATAATATTGAGACAAAATACACAAATAAATAACCCACCTAATCATTTTGATTTTGTTCAACAAATTACTGATATAATGGTGTTGAAAATACAACTATATATATATATATATGGTCCAATACGCGCACTTTTTTCATATCCTGATCCCCTATCCTTCGCTTTCGAGTTTCGAATACACGTCCCGTATTTTGTTTCATCGAACCGCTCTTGTTGTGACATCTAAATGAAACTGATCTTTAATGTGAATGATTTCCATACTCATACTCATTTTCATTTCATTCCAGATTAAATAGGATTTTCACTTGATACGCAATAAAGAAATTCAATTGTTATTGAAAATAATAGAAATATCAACAATTATTACGCTATAGGAACTATAGTATGTCACGCCTTGCTTATAAACTATTAACTGATAAAAGTCGGTAGATATAGCCAGGAAACACGCAGTCACAAATCACGGACCGAATATATCTTTCTTAAAAATAAGTTTTGAACTTTTTTAGCCAGCGATGTTGTATCAGCAATTTATAGCATAGGACTGATGAATACTTACAGCTCTTATTCTTACTGAGAGATTAATTAATTGAAATTCGGTATTCTGAAAGCATAATGAATAGTATGTTAATTGATAAGTAAAACAATGTGGTAGAGATGCAGTCAATGTACCGACATTTCCATCAGAAATGTGGAGTGTAAGAACTAAACCATGAACCGTATCGATGACATCAATTAAAATAAGCTAATCAACACCACACACTTGGAATCTACAATTCAATTACTCCAGTAAGATTGACGATCATTAAAAGGGAACCACATAGATGGAGAAATAAATAATGAATTTGTGAGATATGAAAGAGAAGAACTTGACGTTAACTTTTTTTTAAATATTTTTACACTATTTCCTGCTAATTTTCCATCCTCATCCAACACCCTTCAAAGACAGCGATATTTGCCACATTGATGCGAAAGATCTTGAGAGAATTGGAGTTCACAGACAGCCTATTCTGGAACATTAAAGGTATGTCTTGGATATCGGCATCTGTTTGATAGCCTGTTTGTAAAATACCATGTTATAACTTCAATCAGCAATCATGTTGACTTGTCCAGCCATTTTGAAACTCTTGCAGCCATCTTCAACACTGCATAATGTAGATATTTTTGAAACCTAAAACAAACGTTGTAGTAGAGAGGGCGTGAATGCATGTGTCCTGAATATCTGGATAATCGGCAGAATATGTTAAAGAAACATAATGGTCTTCTCGAATAATGAACTGCGAACTGCGAACCGCGGTCTAACATTACAAACATATCGGTGACCATCTTGAAATCGAAGATGCTCGCCAACATATTGGATAAAATACAACTTTTCCAAAGGAATTTAGCCCAGTAAAATATTCAGCTCGAATTTTGTACAGAAAACTTCAATGGCCAAGAAAATGATTGTCCAGGTACTTCTGCCGTCCTTTTGTATCTCGTACACATTCAAACCTAAAGACGTGTATATTGTTGTAGCCATCTTGGCGGCCATCTTGAATTTTCCCAAACAGGAGTTAAGCGTAAAAAATTGCAACATGAACTTTTGTATTGTGATACTAATTTTGGACCAATACTATGAATGCTGCCCAATGTAAAATAATGTACTGACTACAGATTTCAAGACATCAAGATTTACCATATTGTTTCCAGGAATGCCTAGTCCGGCAGTCATTGCGTCATAGTTTTTGTCGTTCCCACTCTGAAGTGTATTTCTCCTATGCTTCCCATCATCTGCGGTACGCCAAGTTGCATAAATCTCCCTGATAGTAATGTCACCTAGATCACCAGATGTTCCTCTACTCGGAATCATATTCTGCAAACCAACTGACTGTTGTTCGGGCAGCCTCAACAATTTCTGTATGTTGAAATAGGAAATAGACATGTCGTTAATTTTCAGAAATTCTCGTTATTTACTGGTGATGATTTTGTCGCCATACCTCATGTATACTGATAGATTAATGAGGAAACAATATAAATAATATGGAGATTCGCGAAGACAGCATACAGTATGTATGTCGAAATAGACTGCTTCTAGCTCTGATGGGATACAGGTTTTTCTTTGAATAGTTATTGGCATAATCTACTTACGCGTACTAAAATATTCACATTTTTATTCGGTCTGAAATATTCACATTTTTATACGTTTAGATACACACAACGCAACGATTATACATTGCCAATTATTCGCCCAGACAAAGTAAGGGAAATCCGAATGAATCCTATATACATTTCGGCATTCATTTAATATATGTATATACTCTCACACATTGGCGCATAAATACAAGATTTGTTTCCATGGTAGAACAGAAAATGTTTGTCGTCTGAATATAGATTTGTAGATATTATGTTAGGAAACGAATAAAGTGGGGTGTTTTGTTTTTTTTAAATATTAGGCTCCACAGAATATCGGCGAAGTTTTTTTAGTTTGTTTCCTATGGTCATCTCAGAATGAAAAGATTTCCTCACAGTCCCGAAAATTGGATGGCCAATATAGGGGAACACTTGCCGTTGTTTGAATGGTAACTTACTCCACAAAGCAATTGATCACCAGCCGCCCGAAGTCAACGTGACTTTGAGCAACAGATGGTTTTGAGCGGGGATACATTACACCTCGCTTCATTCGATTTCTTGTTTTGTCAATTTCTACTCAAACAATAGTGCACAGTACAATAGGCTTGAAACGAAATTTGGAACAAGATCCAGCCAATCACAAAGACG